>CM076580.1:1097866341-1098057395 GCA_034641835.2 Pinus albicaulis
GTCGCGTCGGTGGGGGTGGCTGGCGAGTGGAGGGTGGTGCTGGGGCGCGGCGATCCACGGGAAACGGTTCTTGGGGAGTCAACGATGGGCCAGTTCACCACAGAGCCTCGGCATCTACGGGGTTCGAGTGCATGCGGGGAGGACGGACGGACGGGCGGGAGTTACGGCTCCCGATGTTGAGGAGGAGGAGTTTTATTCTCCGGCGGAGATCGGGAGAAGTGTGCTCGAGGAAGAAGCCCAAGTGGCAGGACTATAGAAGATGCCACGCTGTTCTTGAGCCTAAGAGACGGTCGAGAGAGAAACGGAGACCCTTTGAAGGTTTGTAGCTATGGCAATGGCTACCAGCATCCTTGACTCTGAGCCTTCTAGCTATGAGGAGGCAGCTAGCCAGTAGGTCTGGAGAGAGGCCATGCGGGAGGAGTATTCTTCTATCATGAAGAATGATGTTTGGGAGGTGGTGCCGAGGCCTGAGGGCAAATCCGTGGTTACTTCCAGATGGCTTTACAAGGTAAAGCATGCTGCAGATGGCAGCATTGAGAAATTCAAAGCGAGGTTTGTGGCTAGAGGGTTCTCCCAAGTAGAGGGAGTCGATTATGAGGAGACCTTCGCTCCGGTGGCTCGATATACTTCGATCCGCTCCATTATATCGATAGCAGCAGAGATGGGTTGGAAGATCCACCAGATGGATGTGAAGACCGCATTTCTCAATGGCTTCATACAGGAGGAGGTGTACATTGAGCAGCCACAGGGTTTTGAGGTGCATGGGAAGGAGTCCCATGTGTGCAGACTGAAGAAGGCCCTTTATGGCCTGAAGCAAGCTCCCAGAGCTTGGTACTCCAGGATAGATACTTACTTGCAGAAGATGGGTTTCACAAGGAGTGAGGCAGATCCGAACCTTTACTATATTGTGATAGGTGAGGAGCCTCTCATTCTGGTGCTGTATGTGGATGACTTAGTCATTACAGGTGCAGAGAGACTCATAGAGCACTGCAAGAGAGATCTTGCGGCGGAGTTTGAGATGAAGGACATCGGCTTGATGCATTACTTTTGGGTTTGGAGGTGTGGCAGGAGGAGGGGCATTTCTTCCTGGGGCAGGGGAAGTATATTGTGGATATCCTTGGCAGATTCCACATGGAGGATTGTAAACCCATGTCGACACCGATGATCACCAACTGGAAGAAGCTCCATGCTTCGGATTCCGAGTTGGTGGATCCCACATTATACAGACAGCTGATTGGTTCCTTGATGTATTTGGTCAACACTAGACCAGATATTTGTTTTGCAGTCAACACGATGAGTCAGTTTATGTGTGAGCCTAGGAAGGTTCACTGGATGGCTACAAAACACATTTTGCGGTACTTGCAGGGACACTGTTCAAGAGGACCGGGTGGACTACAGGCAGGGGGATGGAGTGAGATTGGCAGGTTACACTGATTCTGATTGGGCAGGCTGTGCTTCTGATAGGAAGAGCACTTCAGGGTATTGTTTTGGGTTGGGTTCGGCAGTTGTGTCATGGTTCAGCCGAAAGCAGCAGTCAGTAGCATTGAGTTCAGCGGAAGCAGAGTATATGGCAGCCATTCTAGCTAGTTGTGAGGCCATCTGGCTTCGCAAGATGTTGTTTGGCTTATTTGGTCAGCCGTTGAGACCTTCAGTGATTTACTGTGATAATCAAAGTTGCATTAAACTCACGGAGAATCCAGTATTTCATGACAGGTCAAAGCATATCGGGATCAAATATCATTTCATCAGAGACTATGTTCAGAAAGGAGCTGTGAAGCTTGAGTATATTCCCAGTGATGAGCAGGTTGCAGATATTCTTACCAAAGCCTTACCACGGGGCAAGCATGTCTACTTCAGAGACAAGATGGGTGTGGTGAGGAACACCTTCCTTGGTAAGAGGGAGTGTTGAAATTTGGTTACCGGAGGACAGGTGGTTCCCTAAGGCTTTGATCTTTGGCCTAGGGAAAAGTGTCCAAAAGAATTTAATTTTTCTACTAAAGTGACTTTATAAAGTTATAAAGTCAAATCTAATTTAAAAGTGACTTTAAGTGATAAAGTTACTAAAGTCTAATTTTAAAGTGACTTTAATAAAATCAATATAAAATTAGAAAGGAAAAAGTGACTTTGGAAATAAAAGACTAAGTGGGTCTTTATTAAAGTGGGGTGAATTAAAAAATAGAAAGTGAGATTTAAATGAGCATTTAATCTCAGCCCTAGATCTCAATCTATCTTAGCCATTGGATTTAGGGATTCCCCAAAAGTCACTTAGGGTTAGGTTAAAGGAGGAAAAGGTCATTCATTCTTTCATGAGCAGATTGGGAGAAGGAGAGCAAGAGAGCAAGGGAGATTTCTGGGCAGTGAGGAGAAGGAGACAGCAGCTTGGCACACATTACAAGGCAGCAGTTCAGCAAGTCCGTACAGTAGAGTTTGGCACACATTCCAAGGCAGATTTTGGCACGATTTTCTAGAAGGTCGTACAGCAGCCTTTTGGCACAATTTCCAAGAGGCCATACAGCAGTTTCAGCACATATTTCGAGGCAGCAAAGGGGCTGTTTTATTTGGCACGAATTTCTAGGCAGGCCGTACAACAAGTGGATGTACCTTTGCACGAAAATCGAGGCAGATTCTGTACAGCAAGTTTCTGCTGTCTTTTGGCACGAATTTCGAGGTCCGTACAGCAGCATTTATTGATGTTTTGGCATAGTTTTCGAGGTGGCCGTACAGCTGCATTTATTGCAGATTTTTGGGCACGAAAAACGAGGAAATCCGTACAGCATTTATTGTTGTTCCTGTTTTGTTGTTTGCACATTTTCCGAGGCGGTCGTTAAGCACGGAAAACGAGATAAGTTGTAAAAGTTTACTTGTTGATTTTTTGCTGAATATTTCTCTCACTGTAAAAAGCATTTTTCCAAAAATAAGAAGGAGCTTTCGAACTGGTTTTCCCCAAGAGTTGTAGGGGGTTTTCCCAGGGTCACCTTGACCAAAAATTACTGTGTTATGATGTGTTGAATAGCTGTTTGTTACTGCTGATTTTTATTTCTGCATTTTCCAGCATTCTGAAAAATTTCCAGAATTTGTGTTTTCAGCGAAATTTATTTTCCAGTTGTTGAATGTATAGTTATGGGAAAGGGCATTTAACTATTTTGGAGTAATAAGGTGAAAACTGAAAACTGGGGTGGGAAACTATAAATTTCTACATGGGGTTGACTAATCTGGCTGTCCTAAAGCGTTGTGTGACACTTCTGGTTGGTTGACCGTATTGAGACTTTGCTGGTTGAAGCATCCTATTGACCACCGTAACGCACCAACAAACTTATATATTTTGGCTTGTCTTCTTTCAATCTACTGGTATGTTCTATCAGCATTTTACTTTCTTGTTTATGTGATTGCTAACTGATATTGGGATAAAAAGTATAGTTGCATCAAGCATAGAACATCTACAAAAATTTACATTGGTATCCTGTAAGAAACAAGTCTACAATCAAGGTGTGGATAAAGGTGATTGTACAACAAAGAAGGGAAGATTGTAAGGAGTGCAAGTAAGAAGCAATACAAGCCTTAGTCTTAGGCTAACACATTCCAGATATCCCTAAAGGAGGTTGAAGTATACACAGCGTTAAGGAGGGATATTACAACAAGTGCAAGAGCTGGATCTTGGGTGTCATAGGTGCAGATAGAAGGCCGAGGAGGAACTTCTTGGAGGACGAAAGGAAAAGGATAGAAGCACATTACTGGGGCTGCAAGAAGAGGGACCGAGTCTCCCTAGTGTTGGTGCAGAGCGTTGCAGAAAAAGAAGAACAACACGAGGAGCCAAGAAAGAGTAGTGACAAGGTCTTGGAGGCATACTGGTGTCAAGGGTCTGTGTCATAGTCATGGTACTTATCAATTTAAAATCTATAAGAAGAATTACTTTCGGGTTTTCCTCTCTCTTGGAGAGGTTTTGGCCCTGGCTTGAAGATCCTAAACTTTGTGTCTCTTGTGTTTTGATAATTGACTTGATGAAAGATATAATAAGCTAACAAAGATAAGATCTAAGTCAAAGAAGCAAAATAAGTATAACACGAGCAGTTATCAAGTAAGAGAATTGAATTAAATTTTGCCCTACCTAATTCTCAACAACCATTGCCAAGTAACCAAACGATAACAAAGAATATTTAACATGAAATGAAATGTTTCAACTTTCAACTTTCACGAAGCATCATATTCATAATTCATTACCAATGAGTTATAATTGCCAACTTCAAACTTCAAACTTAAAGTGTCATATATTTTTTACAACAAATATCATAATAAATAAGAAAGATTCAACAGTTATAAAAACTACTAGAAACTATAAAAGACAGGTAAATCTATTATCTATTGCTAATGTTTGGGCCTCCTTACGCCACGAGAAATGTCTAATTTCTGAGAAAGCATGTAGAATGATGAATTAGTTATAAAAAACATCAAAACATGGATTAAACCATATAACATCAATCATCTACTAGTTACAATCTTCATCAACGCAAGGTCCACAAGTTACAAGTTTTGATTTATATAGCATGTAAGGGTGCACATAACCAAAATAGTGTCGAGCGCAATCCATCTCTGAACCGCAAATACATCAACAAACAGGGTCTAGATGGCCTCTATCGTCCAAAACAATCATGCTACAAAAAATACCTCCATATCATCAAAATCATTGCCTATCTTGGGATATTTGTCATTAATATCACCCTCTACGCATTAACATAGGACAAAAAAAATGTAGCATGTCAAGTCAAGATTTTGTTTAGGTGATGGGTACATTTTAGTAGGGTCATGATAAAGGATTTCGACAACCAATGTCCCTAACATCAAGGTACATAGAGGGATTGGTGCTCTTGACGAGTTCCATACCCTAGTACATGACAAAATCCAATGGAAACATTGTAATCCCTCCAATCCTGAAATCATGAAAAACTGATAAGTCTACTGGATTTTGAGTGAGATCTAAAATTCTACTTTCTCCATATCAAATCCAATGAGGTCGAAACCACTCTCAAACATCCTGAGTCATTTCAAACATTACCATGAATTGCATATCAATACTAGGTTCATAAGCTTAATCATTACGCTGCCCCACTCAAAAAAATTTGTTTCTTTGAAAAAAAATTGTGTTTGGAAGGTGTTTGCATAAAAAAATTTGCGAAAAAAACCAAGCAACGAAATTTTTTTTAAGGAGGACGCTCTTGGGGTCGCTCACGAAGGGAGCGCGCTCTGGGAGCGGGTTCGAGGGGGATGAGGGTGCTCCCCTACAACCCTAGTTTTGATTGTAGTCTTGTTCCCTCTCCTTAAATGGGGGGTTAATCCTAGACCCTAGTCTCGTGGGATCTCCTCTACTGGCTTATAGCATTAGGATGGGTGCTACTTGGGAAACCCCGATTGTGGTAGTGTGATCCCGTTTTCCCATTCCACATTTTTCACTCCCCTTTGCACATTACATGTCATATTTCATCATCTTCCCTCTCTAGGTCCACATGCCCTCTCAGTCCACAAGGATCTGGTACTCCCCCTCCCCTTGTCCACATGTTTGGGTCAGGCCTAAAACGATGCCTTGGACATTGATGCAGCTAAAAAAAGGATAAAAGCATATCATAGCAACATAAAAAAGGAAATATTACCACAAAATGGAACAGATGGTCGAGAAAACAAAATTTAGCACGTGGGCAAAAGCCAAACATGAGCTCTACCCCTTATCATTATGGCCATCACCCCGATTCCTACGGCCCCTATGAGTGCCCCCTACATAATTAAGGAACATATGCATTTGCCAACTGCTGATTTTTGGTAGCATCGGATGTGCTCTAAGCCCCAAATTTTGTGGAGAGGTTTAGACACATGCATTACAAATAACCGATAAATCGTTCTAGGAAATTCCACCCTGAAACAGTTTTATAAGAAAAATTAATTATTTTTAATGACCCTAACTCTAACTTCGGAAATTAAAATAATTAATCAATATTAATGTAAATTGTGGGTGAAACTTCTACAAAAAACAGATCAAGTCCAATATTATCTTAGTCGTTGATTGGAGATCTTATCTCGGTCGTTGATTTGTCAACGAGAAGACTATAAAGAAAGGCTTGAGGGTCATTTGTAAGACACACCGAGAGGATCTAGAGAAAAAATATTTTTGACGATGCAAGTGCTCGGACGAAAATCAGATCTAAGTAATTTTTTATTGTAGTTGAAAGGCAGAGTAATTCCGATTGGAGACTTTTCCTAAGCTGGGAATACACAACAGAGAACACAGAAGGAAGTACACAAAAGAAGCCGCGTAGCAGAGGCAGTGCAGTCCCACACAGAGGCAGCATTGAATCCATGAGGGAATCTGAAATTCAACTAAGGATCAGTTAGATCCAGTGCCGAAAAGCCAGGGCATGAGACCGTAAGGGGCCAAAGGGTAAGATCCAGCCAGCAGAAGACCAGCAGTGCAGAATCCACGCAGTCCCCACATAGAGTGACGCAGAGATTGTGCAGCGCTGTGGAGGGCTAGCCATCCATGGTTGTTGGTCAGTTGGGCTTCCAGTATCAGTGTGAGATTTCTCTCACTAACTCTTTGTCAGTCATATTCTCTTAAGGGATTGCTAGAAAGGCATCCCATATTTGTATTCAGAAAATTACTGCATAATATATAAACCCTCAGATCTATTGCACCGGTTTTCCCGCATTGGGCTTTTTCCGCGGACGTTGGTCCAAAAATAACGGTGTCCTATGTTTGCATTATTCTTACTTGTTCAGTTTTTGTTTTCCCAAATGTATTTTAATGGGTGAAGGTTGCTACAGTCACTGCTACGATATTTCAAGAAGTAATCTTAAATAACTTGTTTAAATCATATTTGCAAGTAGGAGAAGTAATTCAGCTTGTTGTAGTAGGGATTCCAAATCTAGGATCTAGGAATTTTCACATGGTATCAGAGGTTGCATTGTGAAACAAAAAGAGCAAATCCAATGCTGAGTCGGAGGCCGAAGAGATGCAAAAAGCAACAAATCAAATCCCTAAAGGGATTGCGCAATCCAGGCCAGAAGGGTTGAATTTCTGGGAAGGTCTCTCTCTGAGTGAGTCGACAGAGAGGTAAGACTTCCAGTTCGGAATTTTTATGAGGCAGAGGGAGCAGCGCAGAGCTGGTGGGACGCAGTTTCTGCAGGCAAATCTTGATTTTCCTGGGCGGAAAGTCGTCAGAAGAAGAAGAGGCAGCACAGTGAGGGAATTTTCTCTCTCGAGAAGCTCCTAGCCGGGGAATTTTAGTTTTTCCAAGATCTGAGCAGCAAATTTGGGCAGCAAACCTACGACCTCCACAAGGAATGTGTAAGCATGTCTAGTGTTGCACAGAGGGGGTAGAAGAGGAGCAGATTCGACAGATTTGACAGCCATGGCAACTCACAGGCTTAGAGATCAGGATCGGTTGGAGGGAGCCTCCAACTATGCAATCTGGAAGGCAAGGATCTCTTGTCTTCTGGATGATTACGATATGAAGCTTTTCGTGGAGAACATGGTAGCTGTCCTAGCAGATCTAGATCCGTTGAAAAAGTACAAGGCTAATATGGCGAAGGCCAAAAGGCTACTCTTGGATGGAGTCAAGGATCATGTTGTGTCCCATATTGTTGGCAAAGATACTGCCAAGCAAATGTGGGAAGTCTTTTCCATGCTATATGAGGGATCTTCCGAGCAGCGGAAAATGCACTTAGAGCAACAACTGTGGATGGTGCAGATGCAGAGAGAGGATTGCATGATTCCGTTCCTAACTATGCTTCAAGAAATCCATCAACAACTTGCAGCTGTGGGGTCTACCCCTTCTTCTTCAGCGATGGTAAGACTGGCATTGAATGCAGTCACCAAAGATTGGCAAGTATTTGTCCAGAGTATCCTGGGCAGAGCAACCTTGCCAGGCTGGGAAGATATGTGAGCTTCTCTTCAGCAAGAAGAGCTAAGGAGAGACTTGGTCAAGTGCAAACTTGATGGTAGTAGTGGCAATGGAACGAAGGTGAAGCAGTAGGAGGAAGATGCAGCCCTTGCATCCAAGGGACAGTAGGAGCAACAGAGACATAAAAAAGACATCTCGAAGATCAAGTGCTTAAAATGTGGTGAACTTGGTCACGACGCTTCCCAGCATCCTTTGAAGCAAAAGGGCAAGGATGAGAAGCACAATCTGAAGGTTGCAGCCGCGGAGATCAATGAGGATGAGTATGCCATGAGTGCCCACACATCTCCAGGAGGGAGATGGTGAGACATTGAGTTGTAAGTTCGCAAGAGCTTCAGCTGGGAAGGATCCTGGAGGAGTCCACCTCTTGGATCACAACATTGCTACGAGTGCCCATAATCAACAGTAGCAGGTTGGAGCAGTTTTCAGTCGGTGCAGAGAAGTGCAGAGACAACAGATGCAGTGGTTAGCTGTGCTAGCTTCTGAGCAGCGCAGATTAGAGTTTCAGCAATGCAGAGCAGCAGCAGCATAGTGCTTCAGAGGGATAGCGTGGGACTAGCAGCAATCAATGTTTCAGCAACAAGATGCATCTTGAACTCTTGTTCAGATTCATGGATGTTTTTTAGTTGCTTCTCTCAGCAGCTGAGTTGTAGTGCACAGTCAGCAGTGGCAGTGCTAGCAACAGATGCAACATTTGAGAGGGAGTTGCAGTACGGATGCAATGTTGATCATGGCAGGGTCAACAGCGGTATAGTGCAGCAACAGCGTAGTGATTGATGGGCAAGGTGTCAGACATCAACAGCGTAGAGGGAGATGCTTCAGAGTCAAAACAATGTGCAGCAGGGCATATATGTTATAGCACAGTCCTCGCTAAGAGGGAGTGTTGATTTTTGGTAGCATCGAATGTGCTCTAAGCCCCAAATTTTGTGGAGAGGCTTAGACACATGCATTAAAATAACCCAGAAATCGTTTTGGGAAATTCCACCCAGAAACAGTTTTATAAGACCCTAAGTCGAACTTAGGAAATTAAAATAATGAATCAGTATTAATGTAAATTGTGGATAAAACTTCTAAGAAAAGTAGATCAAGTCTAACATAATCTTAGTCGTCGATTGGAGATCTAATCTCGGTCGTTGATTTGCTTAGAAATTAAAATAATTAATCAGTATTAATGTAAATTGTGGGTAAAACTTCTAAGAAATGCAGATCAAGTCTAATATAATCTTAGTCGTCGATTGGAGATCTAATCTTGGTCGTTGATTTGTCAACGCAAATCAACGAGAAGACTATAAAGGAAGCCTTAAGGGTCATTTGCAAGACACACCGAGACAATCTAGAGATCAAATTTTCCTGGCAGAACAAGTGCTCAGACGAAAATTAGATCTAAGTGACTCTTGATTGTAGTTAAGGGGCAGAGTAATTTCGGTTGGAGATTTTTCCTGAGTCGAGAATACACAGCAAAGAATATAGAGGGCAATATGTAGAAGAGGCAGTGTAGCAGCTACGCGGAGGCAACGCAGTTCCACGCAAAGGCAACACTGCAACCTTGACGGAATCTGAAATTTAGCTGAGGATCAATCAAATCCAGTGTTGGAAAGCCGAGGTGTGAGACCGGAAGGAGCCAAAGGGTCAAATCCAGCTAGTAGAAGACCAGCAACGCAGAAGTCACACAGTCCCCGCACAGAAGTCATGCAGTCCCCACACAGAGTGACGCAGAGACTGCGCAGTCTCTACGCAACGTATTGGAGGGCTTGCCATCCAAGGTTGTTAGTCAGTCGAGCTTCCAGTATCGATGTGATATTTTTCTCACTAACTATTTTTCAGTCATAATCTCTACAGGGATTGCCAGAAAGGCATCCCAGATTTGTATTCAAAAAATTACTGCATAATATATAAATCCTCAAATCTGCTACATCAGTTTTCCTGCATTGGATTTTTCCGGGGATGTTGGTCCAAAAATAACGGTGTCCTATGTTTGCATTATTTTTTCTTGCTCAGTTTTTGTTTTCACAAATGTATTTTAATGGGTGAAGGTTGCTTCAGAAACTGCTTCGATATTTCAAGAAGTAATCTTAAATAACTTGTTTAAATCAGATTTGCAAGTAGGACAAGCAGTTCAGCTTGTTGCAGTAGGGGGTAATCAGTGTTATATCATACATAGCATGCTCTCATCCCTGTAGCCCCAAGCAGTAAATTAAAAGAAAAATCAATAAAAGGCAAAAGGAAAATGAAGAAGGGTGTAAAAACAAAGGTCGAGGTAACTCATGTACCACGATTGCTCCCTCCTACATTCATACACCCAAATATGTGGACTTCCCTCATCATTACCACCCTTGAGCCCATGGCATTTGGCGTTGAGACCCATGTGTTGCAATCCACCTCATCATTATTCACATGACACCTACCACTTGAAGGATGAACCTTGGGCATGTCCTTCCCTTTAGGGGCTGGGAACACCTAATTGGGTTGTTTATTAACCACTCCTAACTAGGGAGGTAACACCATTATATGCTCAAAACCCCAAATTTGGAAGAGAAAGCGACTATGAAGTCTCATTTGTGCCCTTGTCTAACAAGCTTGATTGACTTAGATGCACTAATAACTTATTGTACATGAAGGTGAGGAGACACATTTCATCACACACAAGATTGGCAGGTGGTTTCATGGGTTGGGAAACTTAATTGGGGCATGTTACCACTCAAACTAGCAGGGATCCAAAAAGGGGATCCTTGGAGGGCTACTACTAGATCAAGGGCAATAATGGAGCAATAGCCCACTGTCACCTCGAATATGGCTCCCTAGTCTTTACGTACTTTCACCGATGGGAGGAGACCCGCTATGATAAGGATCACGAAATGAATGGATCAACGATAGGGTGAAGGGGTGATCCTTGGGGCCTATTCACAAGAAAGGCTCAAATGCATAACTTGCTTGCTTTGGAAGGCAAGATTGAAGGCTCTCAAGGAAGGGCTCAAGGAGAATTTCAAGGCTTAGGTTTAGGGTATGTGTCTTATAATGCAGGTACCTAAACCCTAAAATTATTGTGTGGGCTTGGATTCCAGGTGAACTTTGAAAAATTATCCTTCATAGTGTGTGGGACCACACGGGACCAAGTGGACCCAGGGTTAGGTCAAGGGCGTAGGGTTTAGAAACCAATCATATGCTTGACCTAATCAGGGAAGAGAAGGGGATCAAGGAAGAAATTTTCAATGAAAGATAATGGAATGATCCCAGTGAGGTCTCTAGCCTAAGGAAACCAAGGGCAAGTATCAATCTTCAAGCTAGGGTTTGTGATATCTCAAAATCTCAACGTCAGAATCTCATGAAATTTAGAGGGCTTCTTGAGGAAACACCAGCGCAGTTGTGGACCAAAAATCGAAGTGTTTGGATGGCTAGATTGTGAGATAATTGATGCCCTAGGCGACCTATGTAGGTTAGGCCTAGAAAAGAGGGGAAGGTGAACAAAATAAGCTATGAGGTGATCACCTATGGAGGACCAATGCCTAATCCTTTTGGGGAGATCGGAGTCAAGTAGAATTATGACTATGAACTTTGGATTTTCTATGTCAAGGAGACCTCAAAGACAACTTTGCTTAGCATTAGAGCAGTAACAAAAGCAGCATCAAGAGCTTTATACCTCGTTTTGAAAAATAAATGGATTATCAACATGAATTTCAATGATGAAGCATTTCTAGGAACATTCACTCATAATACATGGCCCATACATGAAGCATCACTATCTAGACACACAATTTCCACAACTTCGCAAAAATGGATGCAGTAAAATAGCCCTAGTACAGTGAAATCCTAGCAACAATATATGTGACAAAATAGAAAGAAAGAAGCTCCAAGACAAGAGAAAATTATCCAAACATCAAAATTCAATCCATGCTCCAAAAATTCGTCCTCCAAGAAGGATAGTGAAGTTCTCTAAAGAGATACAAGTCCAATCCAAGTGATGTGATGCTAATACAAACTCACATCACTTGTATTTATACACTTCTAATGAGTTTGATTTACCTAATTAGGCCTACATTAGCCCTTAGAATAAAATAATGTGCAAAATAACCAACTTTTGGTGACAAGCCCACCCAACTAGCTCATAAACAAAAGAATAAGCCTCTCAAGACGTGAAATGATCAATAATACATGTCGTTGGGCCTTCCAAGTGTTGAGAATTTTGAGGGCCGATAATTAATTCAAAGTCTCTACTTGATAATTACTTGTGAGCTTACTTATTTTACTTATGTCTTCTCTTCTTAACTTATTATGTCTTTCATCAAGTCAATTACCAAAATGCAAGAGACACAAATTTAGGCTCTTCAAGCCAGGGCAAAACCTCTCCCTCTTGGAGAGGAAAACCCACGAGAAATTCTTCTTGTAGACTTTCAAATGACAAGTACCATGACCAAGACTTAGACCCTTGACCTATGTATGCTTCCAAGACCCTGTCATTGTTTCTTGGTTGACCTCCAACGTTGATCCTTCTTTTCTGCACCAAGCTACACTGACTTGCACCAACACTAGAGAACTCGGTCTCTAAGGCTATCTTCAAACACTCCTTGCTTATTCAGATATTGTATACAAGATCATTTTATCCCTTACTTTGCATATCCTTAAAGCTTTATCTACTGGAGATATATTAATTTTCTTTATGAACTGTAATTAGGAAGGTAAATCACAGATTTACCTTCCTCCCTTTCTCACACTATCTGAATGCTCCTTACTTCCGATTACCCACAAACTTTACTACGCATAAATCACAGACTCTATTATGCATGTATTGCAGGTGTATACCAATCGACTTACCTCAAATAGATCGCACCTTTCTTCAGACTAATCCACAGCTTCTTCACTGTGATCCGCACTCTTCTTCTTCAGAACTTATCCACGATGTCTATATCAGACTTATCTGAGACTAATCCTTACATTCTTCTTCATAGCAATCCGCAAAACTTCTCTAAACAAATCTACACCTTAACACGCTTTAATGATGCTTTTTCTTCACATTTATTCCAAACTTCATTACAGTGGAATGTCTTAGAGACATTGGCATTTCCTGTCCTTAAATGAGACGCAGCCTCCTTATATATAGTGCATCTCTTCTACTTTTAGGCCGACCCTACAACATTCTTGTAGGCCGACTTCGTCACTGCTTATATGTTGTCTATAGAAGATGTTTAACGTTGTACTTGTGCATCATATGAAGTGGAGTCTTCAACGCTTATGTGACAAGGTTTAGAGCATGCTTCACTGACTATATACTTCATATACATGACTCCTTAAATAGTACATTTATGACCAGAAGACATATCCCTAGAGGACATCAAGTAGAAGTCCTTTGACCTAAAACCTTGCTCACGAAACCCATGAGGCAAGCATATCAAAAATATATATATTATCTTTGTCTTCTTCTTTACATAAATACATAATTACATAGTCAATATGAAGATCGATCCTAGTTACACTTTTCAACACTCCCTCTTAATTAGGGAAGTATTCATACAAGTACATGGTCACTTTCAAACTGAAGAATCTCATAAGAAGAATCGGATTGGTAATCGCATTTGTATAGGCATCATATGAACCAGCGTTGTCCTAGTACAAGGCCTTTGACTAACATCCCCATCTCTCAATGAGACAATGGGCTACAATGTTGGCGAGACACATGACTTATAGACACCATAGTCATTGTCTCTCCAAGGTACAAACCCCACCCAGGTGTTCCCAAAGTATGACCTTCTTTGGACTATTCTTCTCTTGAGTAGCCAACCCTCAAAGAATATAGGTCTCCGACTAATCTTATCTTGAATGTCCTATAACATTCTCAAAGAGTATCGAATGCCAGATGATTACCTAATCCTCCATTTTGTCTTCCAAGTGAAGACCAGAATGACGTGTCTATCCATTCTCTCTGCATGGCCTTCACTGAGACTTACAATTGTTAGTCCTGGTCTAGTGTATGACACATGTATTAGAGAATCATATATGCCACTCCCTCTTAACTTAGGAAGGACATACTTCAAGTTTCTTCCAAGTAAGAAACTTATCACCAAGCTCCCTCTCAACCAGGGACCTGCAACAGTAATGGTAAGACACAGCTGCTCATGAAGAATTCCTCCTCTCAATGTCATGGATTTCAACATTGAGGAATCTTCAACCTTTGGCTTCATATGGCACAGATCATCCATCACTTTCATCCACGAGTCATGTCATCTATCAGAAAGTGATTCATTGGACTTCTTTATCTGGTCCACCTTTATGCCATGTCGCTGAAGCATCTCCCAAGGATCTTACATCCTTTCAAATGATTGGCAACCCCACATAAACTCATCCAAATAAATATATACAATGTACGTATGAACTTTTAAATCAAAAGTTACCTCAGTGATGACCTTTCACCATGACATCTTCCTGTAGGCATCGGCATCCTCTATTCAAATTGACACATCTCCTAAAGATATGTCTTGTCAAGGGTCTTCTTCTTTACCAAACTTCTATCAGAGTCTACATATCCTCCCAGGAGATCGCCTAGTCACATCTTCTTGGCTTCCAGATGATAACCACCTCTTGACATAGTTGCACTTCATGATCTCTTCCTTTCTTTCTCCACACACATCTTCATTCCCAAGAACTTCCAATTTTCAGTTCCTTGTTTGTATACCACCACCTCATATTCCATATGAGAACATATTATGTTGATTTCATCTGATAATGACAACTTGTGTAATGGAAGTGATCCCCCTTTCTCTGATCAAACTTCTAAATATAGAAGTTCATTACCTACAACCATATGACATGACTTCACAGCATCAAGTGTCAGCATATAAATATATATACCTCATAAATTTTTCCTTTGAGTCATCCTGTAGCAATTTTACTAGAATAAAGAACTTCATTCCATTGACCTGCTTCATCAATATGTCATCACATCATAATCCCAGAATTCTGTAGCATAGGATTCTCGATGAAAACTTTTTTCTTTCTTTCTAACCAGTGAGTCCATAGAGAACTCCATTAGAAAATGTCAGCACCTATTTCCACTTTGATTATTGAATGATGACCCTTGATTTTTGATGACTGCCTTCCATCAATATTGTTTATTAGTGAGTTTTTTGCCAGGAGTTGTTTCATTAATAGCTCCTACCATGCTTCTATCATGATGCTATTAATATACATTGCTTCCTATCATACTATTTTACAACCAACATAAATCACTTAAAGAGGAAGATGATCTCAATCATAATAGAGATCTCTCACTTCTTCTTTCTTAGATTTCTTTGCATCATGCTCTTCCCTTTAATCTGTGAAATGGGTGTCTTCCCTTTTCCTCTTGTCCTTTCCAGATTTAGGACAATCTCATTTATAATGCCCAAGTTCATTACATCCAAAGCATCATACTTTGTCCATATTTCTTCTTTTATTCTAGGTCCAAATTTTCTGAATCTTCCTTTCTTCTTGGATATGGCTGCAAAGGCTTGATTCCCTTCACTTGATCTTGTATCAGCGTTGGCTTTCAATCTTGTTTCCTTTATTTTGCATAGAGACCATGGATCGTGGAATGGTGTTGCCTCTTTCTTCCCGTATAAGCTTGAAGTGAAGTTTCCCCATTCTTCCGGTAGGGCATTCAGCACCATTGTAGTCATTTCATTATCGGACATTACTTCTCCCAATTCCTACAGTTGGTCTCTTATTTCAGAAAACCTCATAAAGTATGAAGTGATTCCTTCCTCTCTTGACAATTTCATTTTGAATAGTTCATGTCTCACAGAGATTGCTTCTCCTACAGTACTCAAAGAATAGTTCCACCAGTTTCTCACATATTTCTTTTGCAAATTTCAATTTTGATACATAGGGTATGAGTGAGTCTTTAATGGATTCTATGGGAATTCTCCTTTTCATGTACTTGGCATGAGCTGGAGCATCTTCTTTTGAGGATTGAATTGTAGATTCTTCGATGTAGTCCATAACTTCATCTTCAATTAGAATCAAACCTGTCCTTTTCTTCCATGAACTAAAGTTTGATGACCCAACCAATTTGTTGCTCTCTTTACAATAAGTCATCTTCACAGATTTAAAAAAGGTCATAGATACTTACTTGAGTAGAGTGACTTGTAGCTTCCTTAATGATGATGAAGATAAAGTCAAGTGTTTCTTCTTAGATTGAAATCTCCAATGTAGGTGTTCTTGGATCCTTGATGATAAAGGATATCTCCAAAAGATGATGTCTCTTCCAACAATGTCTTGAATATAAATCTTTGATGGCAAAGCTTATTTTCTTGATGAGTTGATCTTTTTTTTTGAATGAGATTGAAGATCTTTCTTAAAATAGCTTGAGAATCTTCCTTGCAAATTGATTTGACTTTTCAAAGCAAATTTTGACCTTGACTTTGATTCTTGCTTTCTTGAGTGCCTCCTTGCTAAGTAGCCCTTGTCTTTTAGCACCTTAACTTTGATACCATCTTGAGAATTTTGAGGGCCGGTAATTAATTCAAATTCGATACTTGATAATTACTTGTGTGCTTACTTCTTTTACTTATGTCTTCTCTTCTTAACTTATTATGTCTTTCATCAAGTCAATTACCAAAATGCAAGACACACAAATTTAGGCTCTTCGAGCCAGGGAAAAACCTACCCCTCTTGGAGAGGAAAACCCACGAGAAATTCTTCTTATAGACTTTCAAATGACAAGTACCATGACCAATACTCAGACCCTTGACCTATGTATGCTTCCAAGACCTTGTCACTGTTTCTTGGTTGACCTCCAACGTTGATCCTTCTTTTATGCACCAACCTACACTGACCTACACCAGCACTAGAGAACTCGGTCTCTAAGGCTATCTTCAAACACTCCTTGCTTATCAGGTATTGTATACAAGATCATTTTATCCTTTACTTTGCATATCCTTGAAGCTTTATCTACTAGAGATATATTAACTTTCTTTATGAACTGTAATTAGGAAGGTAAATCCTCCCTTTCTCACACTATCTGAATGCTCCTTACTTCGGATTACCCACAGAATTTAATATGCATAAATCACAGACTCTATTCCGCATGTATTGCAAGTGTATACCAATTGAATTACCTCAGATAGACCGCACCTTTCTTCAGAATAATCCGCAGCTTCTTCATTGTGACCTGCACTCTTCTTCTTCAGAACTTATCCACGATGTCTATATCAGAATTATCCAAAACTAATCCTTACATTCTTCTTCATAGCAATCCACAAAACTTCTCCAAACAGATTTGCACCTTAACACGCTTTAACGCTGCTTTTTCTTCACATTCATTCCATAATTCATTACACTGGAATGTCTCAGAGACATCTGCATTTCCTGTCCTTAAATGAGTCACAACCTCCTTATATATAGTGCATCTCTTCTGCTTTTAGGTTGACCCTACAACATGCTCGTAGGCCGACTTCATCACTTCTTATATGTTGTCTATAGAAGATGTTCAACGCTGGAGTTGTGCATCATATGAAGTGGAGTCTTCAAGGCTTATGTGACATGTTTTAGAGCATACTTCACTAACTAGATACTTCATATACATGACTCCTTAAATAGTACATTTATGACCAGAAGACATATCCCTACAAGATATCACTTCACTTGTCATTCTTGGCTTATCGATTTTATCTCAGTTGCTCGAGCTGCTTAGTCGAGTCACTTGTTGTTTAGCATGAGTTTTCTAAGTGGAGAACTCACCTATTCTTCGGGGGACTTCGAGTGCCACCCTAGATTGGTTCATCCATTATCATCTGAGGGAGTTTCATCGAGAGACTTCCAACATTTGCATTCAGTTTGCCCCAGCAGTGTGTTGTATTTCTGGAGGACGCAGTAGTGGGTGAAACAATAATAAACCAGAAACTGCCAAGTTGAAGCTCTACACTATCCCAACAATTCTGCACTAGCTTTTGACCCCACCTCTGGTGCTTAGAAAATTATGCAAAATTACTCTTGGGCTGCTCAAGCCAACCCGACCAAAACCCAGAAATGGTTTGGCCTGATCATGACCCTCCAAAATCAACCTCCAACAGGCCATATGCTCCCCAGTGACTGCAGAAGCACGCAGTCTGCAAAAACACCAGCAAAATACTCCACAACGCTCCAACAATGTAGCAAACAACTCCATCGATACTTCCCATATCTCCCCCGACAAACAACAACCCAAAATGTTGGGACTCTACCTCCCACGTGTGACCTGGGCTTTGCTCCGCTTGCCAAAAAGGCAAGCTCGGGTGCATTTCTTCTATATATTGTACTCTTGCCCATTTCTATAATAAGATGGCTCAGTTGCTTCCATATTTCTAATTTTTCTTGGTATTTACTACATTGTTTAAAATTTCTATGGTGAAAATTTGTTATTTTCTTGCATAGCATAGCACTTTTCTCCTATTTTGGAACATTACACCAGTGGTCATGTGGACCTAGAGAGGGAAGATGATAAAATAGGGAATGTAATATGCAGAGTGGAGTGAAAGATATGAAACGGGAAAACGTGACTACACTACCAAAATTGGGGCTTCCCAAGTAGTGCCCATCCTGAAGCTATAAGCTAATAGAGGAGATCCCACGGGACTCGGGTTGAGGATTAACCCCCCCTTTAAAGTGAGAGAACAAGACTACAGTAAAAACTCTTCCTCCTTCCCAGTCACCCAATAATCCACACCCAAAGTGCCCAAGGAAAAACAACACACGATTGTACAATGAAAGACATACCTTAGGATTAGATGGCCCACCTTCAAACATACGCTCTCAACAAAGTGGCAAGGGGATATATGACCGGCTCAGGGAACGGAGATCAACTGGCACAATATATCGGCTACACTGGTGGCTGTGACGGGTTGTTGGTTGTTGGTTGAATACAAATCTATGAGGAAAATTCTCCTATGGGGCAACCCACTGGTGGTGGGTAACAGGAACCAGGGTGATGGCCATAATAAGGCATAGAGCTCATGTTTGCCTTTTTCCCACGTGCTACATTAATGTCCCTACCGTCTTTTGCCTTTTATGATATTTTTTTTTCTTTTGTTTCTTGCTTGTGGCCATGATATGCTTTTAACGTTCTTTTAGTTGCATCAACCTTCGAGGCAACATTTCCAGGCACAACCCAAACATGTGGACAAGGGGAGCGAGTGTGCCAATAACCTGTGGACCTGGTGGTTATGTGGACCTAGAGAAGGAAAATGATGAAATAGGGCTTGTAATGTGCAGAGGTGAGTTAAAAATGTGGAACAGGAAAACGAGACCACGCAACCAAAATTAGGGTTTCCAAGTAGTGCCCTTACTAGAACCATAGGTCAATAGGGGAGATCCCACATGACTAGGATTAAAGATTAACTACCCCATTTAAGGTGAGGGACCAAAACTACAGTCAAAACCCTTCCCGCTTCCAAGGCAACCAATAATCCATACCCAAGATGCCTAAGAGAAAACAAGCATGAGCACCCAATCGCACAATGAAAAACATACCTTTTGGGTTGGCCCACCTGCGAACATATGCTCTCGACAGATGGTCAAGGGGACATATGATTGATGCAAGGAGCGGAGATCAAATGGCACAATGTATCGACTACACTGATGGCTCTCAGGGGTTGTTGGTTACCGTCTATTGGCTAAAGAGATATCTAGAAGAAAAATTCTCCTATGGGTCACCCACTTTTGGTGGGTAATAGGACCATTAGATTCCTAAGATATACTAGGGTGAAGCCCCCTTGAGCCAAAGGAGAGTAAGCCAAAAGTGATAAGAGGGTTGGTGAGCTGACAGTTGGCCCCCTCTTAAGTAAAGTGAATCTCACACTTCAGCTTTTGGACTTTATCTAGAGAAGTGCAATAATTTGTTTTAATGAAAACCATCAAGTGTTGTAGTCTCTTTTGCTCACAGATTTTTCTCTTTCTAGCACATTTGTACTTGGTTATTTCTCTTTGTAGTGTTGCACCCCTCTTGGTTGATTTCTCTTCAAGAGTTGGGCCTCTCAAGTGTTGATTTATTTTCTCTTTATTGCATTATTAGGGTTTATGTTGGTTTCATTCAATTCTTTCACCATCTCTTGTGAATCTCCACATCTTCAATGTTAATTCCATTAAGTTACTCTTCCTACATCATCAAGTACTTTCATATAGATGCAATTTCAGCAAATTTTATTCATCCATCGTGCAAAATAACATTAATGGAAGAAATATATCATTTTGTTAAAATTGGCAACTAGGGGCAAATTCCACCTTGGGGCAGCTCATATGATGCAGATGATATTTTTATTGGATTCCCCTTTTCTAGATGTCCAAGATTGATCGAAAGATCATCACATTTGGACAAGCAGAAGTATGATTTTGAATTTATTTTCACACATGTGCAAATTGTCAAGGTAAGCCTCAGTGAAATGTAGGCTCATGAGGCCCAATAGATGTGTCTCTTCACCTAAAATGAAGTGTATAAATAGGAGTGACCTCTCTCCTCATTTGGACATCATTCACTCACACAATCTTCTCTCTCTCCACTTCAGATTGGTTCGTACAACTTGGGTTTTCTCTCTCTCTCACACACGTGTGACCAAGGAAGACAAAAATTTCAGAGATCAACTGTAGGCCGAATTTTCAGATTGCAGACCAGCATTGACCAGGGCTTATTTGACCGAGTTTGACTGCGTTTTCTTGGGCATAATTTCAATTTTTGCAGGCCATACTTGTTAGAACGGAAATCGAGGTGTATGACTGGGTTTGACCTGCGTTGACCGCATGCCTAATTTGATCACAGGCTTGACTGAAGTTTTATTGAATTTGACCAACATTTCAAGGACTATTTTGGGTTGACTTTGACCCCCCTTGGAGGATGAGTTGACTGACTTTGACTGAGTTGTTTGAGGGATGAATTGTTGTTGATTTGACCACGTTGACTTTGTGGTTAGGGCTGCAGGTTGACTGTTGTTTTGATAGGGCTGATTTGACAGTGTTTTGGGCAAGTGAATTTGACTTATGTACTCTCTCTCTGCTGAACTATTGAATAATAAGAAGAAGAATTGATCAAAGGGTTTTCTTCACATTGGGTTTTCTCCATGGCATCCGCCAAATATTGTGTCCTCTTGTCTTGGCTTCTCTTCTGCATTTTGTTTTATGTTCTATCTGCATTTACTTTAAATTTGATTAATGGTTAATGTGATTGCTACTGGAAATAATTGGAAATTGTTAATGGGTTGTTAGGGAACATTGAAGTAAATTGTGCTAAACATAGAAAATACCATTGTTAACTAAAATTAGCATGGTATCAGAGCACAGGTAAAGACAAAGCCCAAGCAAGAGAGAGAAAAGAAATCACAAACATCTGTTGGACAAGTACAAAGACTCAATGGCTTCCTCATCTTACTCCAAATCTGAGGATAAGCTCAATGATAAATCTGATTATCATGCATGGAAGATGTCTTCAGACTTGACTTTGGAAGAAAATGATGTCATGGACTATGTGCAGGGAAAGGTCGTGGAGTCTCCTTCAAATGCACCAGCTGTTACTATGAGAAAGTACAAGAAAGGTGAGGCCAAAGCTAAGAACATCATCAAGGACTCCATTCAAAAACATTTGGTTGCTTACATTTCTGATTTGGACACATCTAAGGAGATGTATGACAAGTTCATTGGAATGTTCAAAGCCAACAATGCAAACCAAATCCTCTTTCTCAAGAACAAGTTGAAGGGCATCAAGATGGATAGAGGGGAATCCATCCAATCCTACTTCATGAGGATTATCGAAATCAAAAATGATCTTCTGTCTATTGGAGAAGTTGTTGCCGATAGGGAGCTCACTTTTATTGCTCTTGGTGGCCTCCCCCGAGCATGGGATGTGTCAAAATTCTGGTTAGGGATCAATTGAGGTTCTACCTCTAGACTGAATTGTGTCAGTGGAGAGTGGCAAGGTCTTATGACTAACTCTCTATCAATTCTTCTTCATTATTACTTCATGGTTCAGCAGAGCAGAGTAGAGCAGGGATGACAGAGATGATGGCATGATGATCAATGACAGCAAATGGATTGGCAGGTGGAAATCTCCCTAGTTGAGAGGGAGTGTTAAAATTGGCAACTAGGGCCAAATTCCACCATGGGACAGCTCATATGATGCAAATGATATTTTTATTGGATTCCTCTTTTCTAGATGTCCAAGATTGATCTAAAGATCATCTCATTCGGACAAGCAAAATTATGATTTTGAATTTATTTTCACACGTGCAAATTGTCAAGGTTGGCCTCAGTCAAATGTAGGCTCATGAAGCCCAATAGATGTGTCTCTTCACCCACAATGAAATGTATAAATAGGAGTGACCTCTCTCTTCATTTGGACATCATTCACTAGCACATTCTTCTCCCTCTCCACTTCAGATTGGTTTGTACAGCTTGGGTTTTCTCTCTCTCTCTCTCTCTCTCTCTCTCTCTCTCGTGTGACCAAGGAGGACTAAAATTTCAGAGATCAACTGCAGGCCAAATTTCTAGATTGCAGGCCAGTATTGACCAGGGATTATTTGACCAAGTTTGACTGCGTTTTCTTGGGCAGAATTTTGATTTTTGCAGGCCGTACTTGCTGGCACAGAAATCAAGGTGTTTGACCGGGTTTGATGTTCGTTGACAGCAGGCCTGATTTGACCGCAGGCTTCACTGAAGTTTAACTGAATTTGACCAGGATTTCAAGGACTGTTTTCAGTTGACTTTGACCCTTCTTGGAGGCCGAGTTGACTGACTTTGACCGAGTTGTTTGAGGGATGAATTGTTGTTGATTTGACTAGTGCTGACACTCTGGTTAGGGCTACAGGTTGACTGCTGTTGACTGCTGCTTTGACAGGGCTGATTTGACAGTGTTTTAGGCAAGTGAATTTGACTTATGTACTCTCTCTCTCTCTGCTGAACTATTGAATAATTATAAGAAGAATTGATCAAAGGGTTTTCCCCACATTGGGGTTTTTCCCTGGCATGAGGGTTTTCCTCTTCCCTTGGCTTGTCTTCTGCATTTTGTTTTATGTTCTATCTGCATTTACTGTCAATGTGATTAATGGTTAATGTGATTGCTACTGAAAATAATTAGAAATTGTTATTGGGATACTAAGGAACATTGAAGTAAATTGTGCTAAGCATAGAACATACCATTATTAACTAAAATTAACACAATTGCACCACAATATTCATCAATCAGAAAAATAATTCTTGCTTTACCGTCTTATAAAGTGAGGTAACAAGAATTATACAAATATAAGACCACAGCCACATCGGACCATAACTGTCAGAAGAAAATCCTAGTACATTTAAAATTTATAGCAAAATTGCAACTTATTTTCATGATCATCCACAAGCAGTTTGTTTCTATTTGTATGATTTGTATCTTTTAGATATGGATTTTTCTAATGTGAGTTCTGAAAATGTTAATAAACTATCTCAAAGCACCTAAATGAAGCAATGTTGTCAAATAGAAAATGAAGAAACCGCAGTTGGAGCACTATATCATTTTGAGGACGAGAAAGAAAACAGCAATGTAAGTAACAAAAAACATCAAATATATGTCTAAAATTCTGGCACCAAAAATACCTGAAGTTCTGGAAGTGTAGGAGCCACATTTGTTAACAACATTTTGGTTGCCTCAAAAAAACCAGTGCGCAATCCATGGCTATTAATGAAGAATATTAAAAAAATTATATTAGTTCCCAAACGGGTAATATCCTCCACTGCTATCAATACAGCATATTAAGATAAACATACAAAGTTCTCAAAGAAGCACAATTCAGCCTTTTGGCAAATACCTTGAAATTTATAACATCATGCTCCTCCAAAACAAACCTTGAAATTTATAAAATCAGGCTCCTCCAAAACTAACCTTGCAAATTGCCCTATAATTGCTGGAATGGAGCCTCTATATAGACCCCTATAACCAATTTGTGGGAGCTTTGAAATAAGCTCAGGAAAGGAGAGTGTTGATGCTTGTACACGTGTCTGCCATAAAAGTAAACAAGTAACCTCAGCATAAGATAAGATAATTTTATTAACATCCATGAAATGACCATGGAATAGGTCAAAAGGACTAGACAGTGCAATCAGTAGCTAATAAGCTATGGAAGTGTCTAGAACATTCCTAGATGCTAAAAATTAACAACAAAGCAGATACACGCCAGACAATAAGAAAATTAAGAAATTTATCTTACCCAACTTGGTGAAATTTAGCAAAGCTCAGCTTGTCTAATTCAGATAAATATCTAAAAATCCGACTTCAGCATTCTTAACAATCTTGTGATAATAATAACCCTCAAGAATCTACATATGAAAAATGCTTGTGATTCAGAGTCGGGTAAATACTTGTGTTCTCGCTTTGGTTCTCTTTATGATTCTACTGTCTATTGTTGAAGATCTTTTGTGTAGTTGCTTAATGATTAATGAAAATATGAATAAAATTAAAGTGAATATCAATAGAACTAATTACCAGTAGAAGACTTCTGAAAAATCAACATGGTATCAGAGCTTGGGTAGAAGAGTAGCCAGCTTATTTTAAGCTAATCTTTAGGGTTTGTTCTTGCCCTAGTCCATCTCTGGTTGTAAGGAAGACACAAATTTTCATAGAGGATACCAAGACTTGTGATGGTTAAGGAGATTGTAGTGTGAATTCAAGAAGCTCATGAATCTCAAATTTGCCTCAGGAAGACTGACCAAGATCCATTCTTAAGCCAGTAACAAAGTCAAAGCATATTTGGAGGAAGATCGAAATACGCTGAAATAAACCTCAGTCTATAAGCCTCAGAATTTGTGACAGGTCCAAAAGGACCTCAGAACTATTACAATGTAACCTCAGGATGATTTAAGGAAGGCCGAAAAACCTCAGTATAGCATCCTCAGCCACCGAGAAGTTTCAAACACAAAAAGGGTTACACATCTGTTATGCGAGTTCTTCAAGAAGAACAAATTGTTGACTGATCTGAAGCCGAGCCACTTAATTTCTAAAGGAGACAAGTTAATGTCACTTTGAAGAAATTCTGGTTATCTCTATCTGAGTATGCAACCTATGGAACAGCTATTGCAATGATTAAGGGCACAGCATTGTTTTCCTTTTTTTTTAATCTAGTGATGTACTAGAGTATGTCCATGGACCAAACCAATTTGGTATCAATTGAAGTCAATATGTGAAGCAATCAGTGGTAAAGCCTCAGATACAAAGGTCGAAGAATCTCAGAAGCTAGTTCGAAAATACTTCAGCCAGCAAAAGAAACTTACCAGAGTCTGCGTGTATTGCAAGCTCCATATGATGAAAGGAAATAACTTTGCTCCATATGCCGTTACATGCAAAGATTATTCAAAGTTACATTGAAGATCAAAATCTGGATTGTGCAAATGGCAGTCCAAGACCTGGTTTGATTAGGAACTGTAATATTATTTTAAAAATGACCTGTGAGTCCAATAAACTATGTTGCCTTGATATAGATTGTAATAGAAAGAAAAATGCTATCCTGAAGATCTAAGGACCTTGTTTTCATGCAAAGCATATTACATATTTGGTTCCAAGGAGCACCTTGTTTCCATACAAAGCATGAAATAGTGATGAGTTATTCAAATTCAAGTATGATGCTGACAACGTCTAAAGTTTGATGGTTGGAATGTAAGTTGCATTCTGTCAATCACCTTTGGAATCAAAGGTTTACTTTGGCAACATTCTTATAGACCTCGGCTAAAGGAAACAATCACTTAAATGTTTGGCTGAAAAGTCTTGTATCTAAATGGTGATCATTGGAATGTATCAAAGGTTTAACTTGTTAGGGGTCCTTGAAGAAACCATCAAGGGTATTCTTAAAGAGGCCAAGAACCAATGTTTCAAAAGAAGTCTAAGCCATATGTTCTGAAGGTCACAATCCATTTGTTAAAGATCCAAAACACCCCAAGTCTTGTTAAAGTTTGATGGTTGGAATGTAAGTTGCATTCTGTCAATCACGTTTGGAATCAAAGGTTTACTTTGGCAACATTCTTATAGAACTCAGCTAAAGGAAACGATCACTTAAATGTTTGGTTGAAAATTCTTGTATCTAAATGGTGATCATAGGAATGTATCAAAGGTTTAACTTGTTAGGGATCCTTGAAGAAACCATCAAGGGTATTCTTAAAGAGGCTGAGAACTTCTGTTTCAAAAGAAGTCTAAGCCATATGTTCTAAAGGTCACAATCCATTTGTTAAAGATCCAAAACACCTCAAAAGATTGCAGACCAACTCACTGTAGAATTCTAAACACTATTCTTATCATATGAATCTCTATTCAGATGTCATGAAATTCAATATGTAATGACAGTCCAAGTGCACTACATGCAGAGATACTTGGATGCTCATGATCAAAGCAATAAAGAGAAGTTGCAAATCAATATGGTTTCTGGAACCATGGCTGTTAAATTTGGACAACTAGGTCCAAACTCCATCTTGTGATGCTCAGATGAAGATTCCAATATTTGTATTGGATTCCTCTTTCGGAGAGGTGTAAAATCGATATAAAATTGATTTTAATCTCATGAGCAGAACATTTATTTTGAATCTATTATTTATAATAAATTTAAGTGCAGGTCGGCCTTAAAGTTTTACACCCCCAACAGATGTGTCACACACCTCAATGATGGATATAAATATAGTCAACGTTGGAGAGCTTTTCACTCATCTCATCACACATCTTCTCCTCTAATTATCTACAAGCAATTGAGAAGCAGTTTCATCTCCCACGTGAAAAGAAGGACGAAATCTACTACAGCTGAAGGACGAAATTTACCGTGGCAAATTTTCTGCAGTTAGGGTTTCTGCGCAAGTTTGACCAGCGTTGACTTTGGTCAACGCATGGTCCGTTTGAGCTGAAATTTTGTGGAGAGTTCGATTTTTGTAGGCCGTACTCATTGGCACAAAAATCGAGGTCAAACAGTTGACCGAAGTTGGAGCTGCGTTGACTTTCTTGTTGCTGCCTACGTTCACTTTTTCTGGACTGCGTTGACTTTTTCTGGGGTTGACTTTGAGTTGACTGGATAATTGATTTGAGGATTGTTGTGACACATTTTGGGTTGACCGACCAAGAAGACTTTGCTGGTTGAAGCATTTTGCTGATTGTCGTAACGCACCAACACATTCCCCTGTTTCTGGTTTGTCTTCTATAGATCCACTGGTATGTTCTATCAGCATTTTACTTAACTATTTATGTGATCGCCGTTATAAAAGTAAAATTGCATCAAGCATAGAACATCTACAAAAAATTTACATGGTATCAGAGCTGAGGTGAAGACAAGCCCTAACTTATAGCAATCACCAACTAAGAAAAATGAGTTCCACAAGTTATGGCTTCAAGGAGGATGACAAGCTGACTGGAAGGAATGACTTCCATGCTTGGAAGATGATATTAGATCTCAAAATTGGAAGACCATGATCTCATGGACTATGTACTGGGTAAGATACAAGAACCTCCATCCACTGCTACTACTGCTGCTAAAACCAAGTATAAGAAGGGGGAGATCAAAGCAAAGCTAATGATCAGGGAATCCATACATAAAAGTCTCGTTGCCTACATATCTGAGCTAGGCACATCCAAGGAGATGTATAATAAACTGATACAAATGTTCAAAGTAAACAATGCAAACCAAATGATATTCTTCAAGAATCAATTGAAGAATCTGAAGAAAGGCAGGGATGAGTCTGTCCAAACATACTTTCTGAAATTGACCGAGATCAGGAACAATCTGCTGGCTATTGGGGAGACAATAGCCGATCGTGAGATGGTACTCACCGCACTTGGAGGGCTCCCATATGAATGTAAAGTATTCAACACTACCATTCTCAATAATAGTACAATTCCTAACTTTGACGAGCTACTGTCAAGATGCATGCAAGAAGAGACAAGAATGAAGGAATACGAAAATGACAAAAATGTTGCCTACGCTGCTCATTCTAGAAAGAAGAACTCTGGTGGTCCTAAGACCAAAGGAAGAGCAAGGGCCCAAGGAAAGAAGGGCAAGTGTTTCACTTGTCATAGGCCTGGTCACTATGCTAGAGAATGTCCTTTCAAGAAGGATTCCCCCGATAGTGATGACAACAACAACAACCGGAGAAATGGAAATCAAAGAAATGACATGTCCAAAGGAAAGAGGAAGGCTCCCTCTGGCGGAAACAATCAACCTTTCAAAAGGTCTAGAAACTCCAGGTATGAGGAGTCAAATGTTGTTGATAAAAGAAATGAATACATTCTTGTATCTGCCCTCTTTGCTGCATCCCCGCCTGACACTATGGATGTCTGGCTGATAGATAGTGGTGCCTCAAGACACATCACTGGGTTCAAGGAAGCACTCTCTAACATGGTTGAGAAGGATACTAATCTGGAAATTATCCTTGGAGATAATGCCACATATCCCGTGAAAGGGACAGGGATTGTGACCCTCCACTTGTCTCAAGGACAAGTCCTACATTTGCAGGATGTACTCTATGTACCAAAATTGAAGAAGAACCTTGTGTCTATATCAGCGATCGAAGACAAAGGCTTCAACGTGGCATTCACTGATGGAAAGGTGCGCATGTGGAAGAAGAATCTCAAGGAAGCTATCGTGATTGGTTTTAGAGTTGGAACACTCGTTGAAGGAAGTCCACTAGGAGCTATGACATGTGATACTATCCGACAAACTGAACTATGGCACCGAAGTTTTGGACACCTTCATTACAAGGCCCTTCCCGAAGCAAGGAAGGTGGTGACAGGGATGCCCGATTTTGGAAATAATCATGAAGGTGTATGCAAGGGTTGTGCCGAAGGAAAGCATACAAGGGGACCCTTCCCCTCAAGTGTCACAAAGACATCTGATATTTTGCAACTGGTCCATTCTGATCTATCTGGCATGCTACCTGTGACACCCCTGGGAGGATGTTCTTACTATATGACATTCACTGATGACTTCTCCCGCAAAACCTGGATATACTTCTTGAAGAAGAAGGATGAGGCTTTCATGTGGTTCCGTACCTTCAAAGCCTTGGTGGAAGATATGACAGGGAAGAAGATCAAGATTTGAGGACCAACAATGGCACTGAATATGAGTCAAATGAGTTCAAGGACTTTTACAGAGAAGTTGTCATTAAGAGGGAGACTACTACTGCATATACTCCTGAGCAGAATGGCGTTGCTGAACGAAAGAACAGGACCATTGTGGAAGCTGCCCGTGCCATGTTATGTGACCAGGGTCTACCAAAGTTTCTGTGGGGAGAAGCTGCGAATACTGTTGTATCCATTCAAAACCGATGCCCTCATTCCGCCCTGGACTCCAAAACTCCCGAAGAGGTTTTCACCGGTAAGAAACCTGACGTCTCACATTTTAGAATTTTTGGATGTCCTGTTTATTTTCATGTGCCAAAAGAAAAGAGAAGTAAGCTGGATGCTTCTGGGAAGAAAGGAATGCTTGTGGGCTACAGCGAAACCTCTAAGGCCTATAGAGTCTATGTACCTGGTCAAAGGGAAGTAGAAATATGCCATGATGTCACTTTTGACGAAGATGCTTCCCTGAAGAAAGTAGTAGATCTTCCGAGATCTGAGGAAAATCATGAAGCAAGGCCTGGAAATCAAGAAGAACCGCAGGATGAGACAATGCCTGATGTTGAAGGACCAATGGACCCAATTGATCCATCTCCTTCACTGAGAAAGAGACCATCATGGCTCAGGGACACTCTCGAAGATGCCGAGGGACATGCTGCCCCGAGGGGGACATTCCGAGAAAGCAAGAAGCCGTGTAGATACCAAGGGTATCTGGCTGCCATGAGTACTATTGTACAATCTAAACCTGGATCTTTTGAGGAAGCCATAAAGCATCAAGTCTGGAAGGATGCTATGCACGAAGAATATGAGTCCATAATGAAGAATGATGTCTGAGATGTGGTTCCAAGACCAAAGGACAAATCAGTTGTCACCGCGAAATGGCTCTACAAGATCAAGCATGGATCTTATGGAAGTGCTGAAAAGTTCAAGGCAAGATTTGTTGCTCGTGGCTTCTCTCAAAAGGAAGGAATAGACTATGAAGACATATTTGCAGCTGTGGCACGATATACCACCATTCGACCAATCATAGCCCTTGCTGCTACACAAGGATGGAGTCTTCATCAGATGGATGTCAAGATCGCTTTTCTGCATGGTGCAATAAAAGAAGAGGTGTATGTAGAACAACCTCTAGGGTTTGAAGTCCAGGATCGAGACACTCATGTCTGTAGGTTAAAGAAAGCCCTCTATGGGTTGAAGCAAGCACCCAAAGCTTGGTACGAAAGGATAGATAGCTACTTGATGAAGCTGGGCTTCACTCGAAGTAACGTTGATCTGAACCTTTACTTCAAGGTTGTCCAGGGGAAGCCTCTCATTCTGGTGTTGTATGTGGACGACCTCTTCCTGACAGGCGCTGATCCTCTCATTCATCAATGCAAGAGGGAGCTCGTTGCTGAGTTCGAGATGAAGGACCTAGGACTGATGCACTACTTCCTAGGCCTTGAGGTCTGGCAGAGACCTGGAGAGATTTTCCTTTCTCAAGGAAAATACATTGTGAAACTTCTGGAAAGATTTGGTATGGTGGACTGCAAGTCCGTGTCAACACCAATGGAACTCAACTTCAAGAAGTTGAATGGCAGCGCTGCTGGGCCCGTATTAGCAAATCCTACTGAGTATCGTCAACTCGTAGGGGCTCTGATGTTCTTAGTGAACACCAGTCCAGATATATGTTTTGCAGTGAACACTTTGAGTCAACAGATGGTTGAGCCTCATCACTTTCACTGGGTTGGTGCCAAGAATCTTCTGAGATACCTTCGGGGCACGATAAACCATGGGCTGAGATACACTGTCGGGAGCGTGACACTCCATGGATATACTGATGCCGATTGCGCTGGCAGTGTGGTGGATCGTAAGAGCACATCGGGATGCTGCTTCAATCTTGGTTCTGCTTCGATTTCATGGATGAGCAGGAAGCAGAAGTCGGTGGCTTTGAGCACCGCAGAGGCCGAATACATTGCAGCAAGTATGGCCTGTTGTGAAGCAGTTTGGTTGTGAAAGCTCTTTAGTGAGCTGTTTGGACATGTGCTAGATACCACCGTGATACTCTATGATAACCAGAGTGGGATTCGCTTGACCGAGAATCCTGTGTTCCACGACCGATCCAAGCATATTGATATCAGGTACCATTTCATCCGGGATATGGTACAGCGAGGCGCCGTAAAGCTCGATCATATAGGAACTGATGAGCAGGTCGCGGATATTCTCACTAAGCCCCTGGGGAAGGTCAAGTTCCTAACCTTCCGTGAGAGACTTGGTATCGTGGAACGACCCTATGATGTGGGTCCTGTTGGACGATGAGCTCGAGGAGCTCTGGGGGGCTTTGGGGACGGCTTCTCGGAGCTATGAGCAACCACAAGGCTAGGCTTGCCAAACCTTGTTGGTGTGCTTGGACCCCACCGTTGTGATTATTGAGTTGGTTCACCTCTCATTATCTGTGCCCCGTATGCATCCTACCCATTAAGTTCAGGGCTCATGGGAAGTACCTCTCATTTGGCCAATGAGATGGGAAAAGCTAGAGACCAGTAGCAAAGACTGATGGACGCATCAGAGAATGTTGTACTCTCTATCTAGGATGGCACGGTCCAACCACTTGATCTGGGATCAAGTCTAGTGAGGTCTCGGACCTCCGCCTGACTTCGGGTCAGATGAACCAACTTCGGGTTGGTTGGAGACTCTTTGTGAGTCTGATAGAGGTTTCGGACCTTTGGGCTGAATTTGTCAGCCGGGGGATGATGTCTTTGTGACTGACCCACTCCTGTTCTGAAATAAAGAGACCAGCAAAGCAAGTTACGGCAGGATGACGCACGATGTTTGATTGCACTGGTGGATGGAGTTCTCCCTAGTTGAGAGAGAGTGTTAAATTTGGACAACTAGGTCCAAACTCCATCTTGTGATGCTCAGATGAAGATTCCAATATTTGTATTGGATTCCTCTTTTGGAGAGGTGTAAAATCGATATAAAATTGATTTTAATCTAATGAGCAGAACATTTATTTTGAATTTATTATTTATAATAAATTTAAGTGCAGGTCGGCCTTAAGGTTTTACACCCCCAACAGATGTGTCATACACCTCAATGATGGATATAAATATAGTCAACGTTGGAGAGCTTTTCACTCATCTCATCACACATCTTCTCCTCTAATTATCTACAAGCAATTGAGAAGCAGTTTCATCTCCCACGTGAGAAGAAGGACGAAATCCACTGCAGCTGAAGGATGAAATTTACCGTAGCAAATTTTCTGCAGTTAGGGTTTCTGGGCAAGTTTGACCAGCGTTGACTTTGGTCAACGCATAGTCCGTTTGAGCTGAAATTTTGTGGAGAGTTCGATTTTTGTAGGCCATACTCATTGGCACAAAAATCGAGGTCAAACAGTTGACCGAAGTTGGAGCTGCGTTGACTTTCTTGTTGCTGGACTGCGTTGACTTTTTCTGGGGTTGACTTTGAGTTGACTGGATAATTGATTTGAGGACTGTTGTGACACATTTTGGGTTGGCCGACCAAGAAGACTTTGTTGGTTGAAGCATTCTGCGGATCGCCGTAACGCACCAACACATTCCCCTGTTTCTGGTTTGTCTTCTATAGATCCACTGGTATGTTCTATCAGCGTTTTACTTAACTATTTATGTGATTGTTGTTATAAAAGTAAAATTGCAACAAGCATAGAACATCTACAAAAAATTTACAATGGCAAATTCATAGTTCCATGAAATAAGAGTTTATTTGTTGATGTATGAGATATAAGGTAAAGATAGTTCGAAGGTACAAATGGACAGTCTATTGAATGTGTTGATATATTTAGAAGGCTTGTGTGTCCAGATTATAAATATTCAGATGTTGTCGCAGTATGATGGAGTTTGATGTATGAGAATATACTATTGATTGATTGTCAGAGGCATGTTGCAGTAATAGAGCACATTTGGTTCCAAGTTTGAGTTGTAGAATGATCTGGAATAAAGGTGTCAATGAAATATACTGTATGATGAGCATAACTGTTTTGGGAACCTTAGTGTATATGATATTACGATTTTGGCAGCATTGTCTGGACCAAGAAAGTTCATCATGTAATGTCCCAAATATAAATTTTGCTGAAAATTGCTTCTAAAAATTATGCCGTCAATTTAAATAACAATTTGCACAAATTCAACCATCAATTTAACGGAAAAACTGGAAACTACAATCTGCAACTCAGCTCTGACACCACTGTAATGTCCCAAATGGGTATTTTCATTAAAATTTCATGAGGGTTTTATCTTTGCACAATTTCACCAAGAAACGCAACCAAAACACTAGAAATTTTATTGAAACAATGAACCCAGAAATTATACGACAATCTCATTAAAAATATCACAACATGAGGAACAGTGAGAAATGCCGTAACAATAGAAAAATCCAGCTTCACTATATAGAAATATATGCCAATACAATAGCTAGAAACAACCCTCCAGGATATGCTATAATGTTGATGTCAGCCTCCAAACTGAAATGGAAAATCAATCACTCCACCTGCAGATTCTGAATGAATCCACCAAGCGGAAAGATGGGTAGTCGCCCTCAATGAATCACAAGAGGGTTTCCGTCCTGGGGCTATTGCTGAAGCTGGGAACTCTTTGTTCTCCAAACCTCTCTACAAGAAAAATGCACGACTCAAGGATGTCCCAAATGATCTCCTCCTCCTCCTTTTAAAGACTCCATAGATAGTATTGAGCCTCAAAGATGTCCTTTTCTTTCACCAAATTTCACTTCATTTCCTTTGTCCTTTATCAATTATAGGTTTAAAAGATCAATAGGATTGATTAAAGTCACTTTAAGAATGCATACAATAACTGACTTACTAAACTTTTGTGGTCTTGTTGTTGTAGTAATTTTTTACTAGACTTAGTAACAGAATGCAGCCATTCTGTAGCTAGTCGCCTATTCCGCAGCTATCTTCATGTTCACACAGGTTACAGGTGTCACTTAAAGGAAAAACGAATATGGTTGAATTCCAGAACTCACCTACATCATTCCTTGCCCTCTACGAAGTCTGAGCAAAAATCTGCAAGTGGTTATGCACGTGGAGGAAACCCAAACTAAGAAGTAGATTCCTACCAAGACAAGGACTCTACAGATGTCTTCAGCAAAGTACGAGGCCTCCACAAGAGTTCTAATTTGATTTTAATTGAAAAAGACACTTATCCCTATTTCTTCTCCAAGGCAGTTATGTATTTCTCTTCTAAGAATAACTTGGGAAACCAAGAGACAGTTACTTAGTTGATGTTTTATTGTTAAGTTGTCCAAGACCTTAATACTCTGTTTTTGAAGCTTTTTCCTTTAATGAAAGAAGAACAACTTTAATACATGATCTGAAGCAATCTTGAAGAGATTCGTGTGCTAATCTGGTGGTAGAGGGCCCCTACTGCCCGAGAGGCTCTATGCATATTGTTTAGATAAGTAACTTTAGCTCTGTTTCGTTCCTAATTTAGGAAGTTTTCTAAACTTTATGTTTTATGCTCACTTACATCGAATGTTATAGCCAGTCTTGTTCTTATGAATTGTTCCAAAATATCACTAACACCGAATGAGATAGAACTGTAGTATTTCAGAGATTAATTGCATTTTAGTTCAGTTGTAGTATTTCGGAGGTTAATTGCATATTGGTTCGGTTTGTTTAATGTATTTTAAGTTTTATTAGCTAGTTGTATTCTAGTTCTGTTACATTAGACTTAAAGGCCTTCATTATTTACAAACTGCTCTTGTTCTTAATCTTTGCTAATACATCATTATCATAGGAACAAGAATTGGTAATGTCATTTTAAAGTCTTGACTGTTCTGCAATTTCTCATAATTTTACAAACTTGTCTTTTTCCAAAACTATTCCAAAAGATTTATAACCCTTGAATGAGGCTTAATAGTGACATTTTGAGTTGCAGAATGGATTAATTTTAGTGTCATAAGTTAATTTAGAGTAGGGTTCCTTACTATGTTGCAGATAATATTTTCCAAATGTGTTCCAACAAATTTCTAACTATGGATGAGATTTTCTCTGTGATAATTGTAAGTTGTTGTTTACTTAGAAGAACCTCATTGCATTAAACTTATCCTTTTCTCAAGTTGTTCCAACATACTTCTAATGAAATGAATTGGACTGAGTTCATGTTATGAGTTATTTTTCTTGTCAAGTTTTGCAATCTATGAATTAGCATTTTCTGTTCTTAGGTGCCATACATAGTTTAGAATAGATTTTGCTCTGTTTTAGTGTGACCAATAACTTCTCTTTGCCAACAACTTAGTTCTTTTCCTCTTAGCATAAAAACACAAAACCAAAAACACTAGAAAAACACTAAACACAATGAAGTAGGAAGCAGAAACCAATGCAACTATGAAAAACATTTCACCCTCTGTCCTTCCAAACTTTTATGGACTCAAAAGTGAAGATCTTGAAACCTTCCTATTTGAATTTGAAGTCCTATCATCTATGTAGAACCTATGATTACTTACAAGATGCCCAAAAACTTAAACTATTCCCTTCAACATTGAAAGGAGCAGCATTAAAGTGGTTTATGAGTTTGATCAACAGTTCTATTAGGACATGGGAAGACATGAAACATGCATTTCTAGAGAGGTATTTGGATTAATGTATGCCAGTCAACCATAAGGAGGAAGTGTTTAAAATCCTACAAAAAGAGGATGAAAACCTGGAAGATTTGTTGGAGAGGTTTAACTACAACATCAAAACAGCAAAAATGGAAAACCTAGACCAAGATACCTTGAAAGCCCTCTTGTTGAAGACAATTAGGGATGAATGGCTAGATATCCTTAATATGATGGGAAAAGGGGATATATCTCAACTCACATTACCTGAAATAGTTGAATTATGTATCAATCTTTCAAGAGGGAAATCTAAAACTGTAAAAGGACCAAGAGACCCTGCTCTTGCAAGGGCAAGTAAGTCTGCTTATGGGACAGTGAGTAGGGCAGAAATAGGACATATGCTTGATGAATTCAAATCTGATATTTTAAGGAATCTTAGTGAACAAATAGACACCCTTAAATTACAAAACAAGCAAAAAGCTGAATCTGATGCCTTAGCAGTCTTTTGTCCCAAATGTAGAAAGAAGCATGCCTTGAGAGAGTGCCCTTTGGATGCAAAATTAGTAGAGACTTGTGTAATTTGTTCAGAAAAACATGAGACCAAGAGTTGTCCTTCACTTCTTGGTCTTAAAGCTGTCTTTCAAGAAAAAAAACCTACAAATTCCATAGAATCTCTCAATTTTGTCTCTAGGAGGCCTTGGCAAGGACCTCAAACACAAGGATTCCATGATCAGCTGTATAATCAACCCCCACCAAATTGGAATTCTTGACAGCAACCTTGGCCCCAATTCCAAAATCAATCTCAAACTTGGGCACAAGGAGCACAAAATCTCTATGGAAGATACTCTCAATACTTTCAATATCCACCATCCTATCCACCATATCCACATTTCCCTCCTCAACAAAATCTTCAACAAAATCCTCAACAGAATCCTCAAAATCCATAACATCAAAATTCACCACTTTCATTACCATTTCCTCAGAAAACAAATCAATTGCCTGCCCAACCCATACCAAACCCCAACAATAAAAATCCTCAGAACACATAAATGATAGAAGGCCAACAATTTCCAACTTATTTGATCACTTATTTAGACCTTAATGATGTTCAACTTAGGTCTGGAAGAATACTTGAAAAGAAGAAACCTTCTGTAATCATACAAGAACAAAACAACTCTGAGGAAGATTCTCTACGGGTAAATAAAAGTCTTGAAGATGACACATCTTTTCAAAACCCGAATATTGAAAAATTAAAACAAAAAGAACCAATAATTTCAACTCCTATATTAGAGCAGCCATTAACATCCACCTCTACACCTCCCTTTCCAGAAAGATTACAAATTGATAGAGGTGTAGAAAAACAAATTATGGTGCCTAATTATGATTTCCTAGATGCGCTGAGAAATGTTTGTATTAAGATCCCATTATTACAAACTATCAAAGAAATTTCAATCTTAACAAAGACAATAAAGGAGTTGAGCATGAAGAAAGCAGGAAAAAAAATAAAAGAGACAAAGAAAATTCAACTGGCTGGAAAAATAGCAGATATCATGATGGGTAAGATTGCCATTCCAAAGTATCTAGACCCAGGAAATCTAGTTGTTAAAATACACATCAATGGAACTGAGATCCAAAACACACTTATTGATTTAGGAGCAGCAATCAATATCATGAGTAGACAAATCATGGATAAACTAAAGCTTCCTAATCTACTTTTTACACCCACATTATTACAATTAGCAGACAGATCTGTAATCAAACCTGATGGGGTAATAGAAGACATTCCAGTGTCCCTAGATTCTTAGGAGTATCCTGTGGATTTTATGATCCTAACTCCTAAGAATAATCTAGGAGGGCATCCTATTATATTAGGAAGACCTTGGTTAGCTACAGCTGATGCTTTCATTAGTTGTAGATCCGGTGATATGTACATCTCTGATGCTAGTTCAACCAAGAAATTTACCTTGTATCCTCCGGCAAAGACAATTACAGAATTGGATGATACTCAATGGATTGAGGATGAAGAAGACATACAACCTCTCTTCACAATTTCAGAAATTAGTGAAGACAGCCAGATCTTGAATACCTTAGAAAATTTTGAATCCTCTTCGGAATATAAACATGAACAATTTCAAGAAGAATCCAACATTGAGTTTTTATCATGAAGACAGATGTCTCTTTATTCCATGGATAAATTTGGCAGCTCTACAATTGAGATATTTCCAAGTAAAATTTTAAACATAAACAAGAACCTAGAGAAATCTCAACAAGAAAAGCTAGTCAAGATATTACAGAGACATTCTTCTGCATATGCATGGGAGTACACTGATATGAAAGGGATAAGCCCTAAGACTTGCACTCATCACATCTACATAGAGGAAAATTGTAAACCAATCAGACAACCTCAAAGACGGATGAATCCAAATCTTAGGGAGATTGTTAAAGAAGAATTGCATAAATTGTTAAATGTCAACTTTATCTATCCCATTTCAGATAGTCAGTGGGTTTCTCCTTTGGTAATTGTGCCAAAGAAAAATGGTAAATGGAGGGTATGTATTGACTACTGGGAATTAAACAAAGCTACTCTTAAAGATCATTTTCCTCTACCTTTCATAGATCAGGTGTTAGATACATTAGCTGGCAAAAAGTACTTCTCATTTTTAGATGGGTTTAGTGGTTATAACCAAATCCAAGTAGCACTTGAAGATCAAGACAAAACCACATTTACCTGTCCTTGGGGTACCTATGCTTACCGAGTATTTCCATTTGGATTATGCAATGCACCTACAACATTTCAAAGGGCAGTACTAGGAATTTTTTCAGATCTAATACATGATTGTGTAGAGGTATATATGGATGATTTCACAGTTTATGGAAACACATTTGAAGAAGCCTTAGCAAACTTGGAAAATGTTTTAAAGAGATGTCAAGAAGCAAATCTTTCACTTAGTCATGAGAAATGTTTTATGATGTTTACTGAAGGAATTGTTTTGGGGCATCACATTTTAGGGGATGGGATTAGAGTTGATGAGTCAAAAGTTGAAGTCATCTCTAACTTATCTATTCCAAGTTGTCAAAAATATGTTAGGAGTTTTCTAGGATTTACAAGATATTATCGGAGGTTTATAGAAAACTTCACCAAGATAGCATCTCCACTCTTCAAATTACTTACCAAAGACTGTGAATTCAAATTGAATTCTGATTGCCAGTTAGCCTTTGAGACCCTGAAAACAAAAATTTCTGAAGCACCTATTTTAAGGGGACCTAACTGGAAGTTACCTTTTCATATTTCAACAGATGCCTCAGATACAGCTCTAGGAGCAGTATTGGGACAAAAAGACTTGATTCCTTATGCCATCTACTATACCAGTAAAAATTTGACTCCTACAGAGTTAAACTATACTGTAACTGAAAAAGAGTTTTTAGCTATTGTTCATGCCATAAACAAATTCAGACACTATATAACAGGCTATGAAACTTTTGTTCACACAGATCACTTTGCAATTAGATATCTAATGAACAAATCAATTACTAATGGCAGAGTCATAAGATGGTTATTGATTTTACAAGAATTCAACATTACCATTCTAGATAGGCCTGGAAAACAAAACACAGTAGCTGATTTCCTCTCTAGACTCCAAAACATCCAAGACAATACCCCAGTTGAAGATCAATTTCCTGATGAATATCTTTTTGCAATTTCTACTCAAACTCCTTGGTTTGCTGACATTGCTAATTATTTAGTTTCGGGGAAATTTCCTTCAATAATGAATGCAAGAGACAAAAGAAATATCATTTATGACAGTGCAAAATATTCATGGGTTGCTAATGAGTTATACAAAACAGGTCCAGATTTTATCATTAGGAGATGTGTTCGGGAAGATGAGATGCCTGAGATTCTCAAGGCATGTCATGATGAACCTTATGGCGGACACTTTGCTGATAAAAGGATAGCTTATAAAGTCCTTCATTTAGGATACTATTGGCCATCCCTTTTTAAAGATTCTAAAGATTATGTCAAAAGGTGTGAGAGTTGCCAAAGGGTAGGGAAACCTTCTTCTTCAGGTGAGATGCCATTGCAGCCTCAGGTACATATTGAACCTTTTGAGAAATGGGCTTTAGATTTTGTAGGACCTATTAGTCCTCCATCAAGACAAAAGAAATATATATTAGTTTGCACTGATTATGTTACCAAATGGGTAGAGGCCAAGCCATTACTTTCTGCTACTGAATTATCTGTAGTTAATTTTCTTTTTGAAGATATTTTTACTCATTTTGGTGTCCCAAGAGAAATTGTTACAAATCAAGGAGCTCAATTCACATCAAGGCTAGTGGAACAAATGATGGAGAGATACAAAATCAGACACAGAAAATCTACTCCCTATCATCCACAAGCAAATGGTCAAGTGGAATCTACTAATAAGGTCATTGAAAGGATCCTAACAAAGACTGTTCATTTACATAGAAAAGATTGGCGGACAGGCTTCCTGAAGCCTTGTGGGCCTATAGAACTACATGGAGAAGCACAACAAGCCATACTCCTTATGAACTTGTTTATGGAAAACAAGTTTTGTTTCCCATAGAGTTTCAGATTCAAACTTTTAAAATGGCAATTCAGCTAGGACTTGATCTAACAGAGGCACAAAAGCACAGATTGGAGCAAATTAATGAATTGGATGAGATCAGACAAGATGCAGTCCAGAAAACAAGTATAGTCTAGCAACAAAGGACTAGATGGCATGATAAGGACATCAAGGAAAAGAAATTCAAAGAAGGTGACTGGGCCCTCTTGTTTGATTCAAAGTTCAAAGATTTTCAAGATAAATTCCAAGCCATATGAAATTATGAAAAATTTTTACAATGGAGCAACAAAAATCAGGACATTAGATGAAGAGAAGGTCACTTTTCTTGTAAATGGCCATAGATTGAAGCTGTATCATAAGCCACTTTCAAGAGAAGAATTTGTCAAGAGATTCCAGGAAGACAGTGATGTGAAGTTAATGAAGAAGAATCCTTCTTCTTCATCAACTTAATTGAATTTTCTGAATTCAAATGTATGAAAAAAAATAGAGAATAAACATGAAAACTAATCACTGATTAGCATGTTTATACAGAAAAGATAAAGTGAAAATCAGAATTCTTCTGACACTTTAGCTTTTCAAAAGTGTTCTTTTCCTGCAAGCAGCGATCACAAAATCATAAGTGCAGACCCATTTTATATATCATATTCCACTTATGATCCATTTCACTCCATCATGTCTCACTTCATTCATATTTCATTCACTCCATTCATCCATACTTCATTCACTCCATTCCATGGTCCACTTCATTTTCATTTCAGATTTTTAAATTTGATCTCTTCCTGTAATTGAGTATTACAAATCATAAGTTGCAGGCCACTTTTCATATTTCATTCCACTTTACACCTATGATCCATTTCATTCCATTATATTTCACTTCACTCATGCTCCATTCCACCATATTTCATGATCCAGTTTATTTCATTTCACACTACACTCCATCCATGTTTCAAATCATTTCATTTCATGTTTCAAAGCCTCTACAGGTATATTCTGCAGCCAGATATTCTGCAGCTAGACATTCTGCAGCCAGATATCCTGCAGGAAACTATCCAGGAACCACTTGTTCAGTAGCAAATTGACCCTACACACCTATGTCAACAAGCAAAATCAAAGGGATTATGAAGACTGAAGGATCAATGATTTTCAAAGGAAGACAAAGCATATTAAAACCACAAAAATCAAAGGAAAGGCTAAGGTAAAGTTGTGAAATTATTATGATAACAGATTATGAAAGTTATAGTATGGTTAAGTTATATGTATGTTTCATAAAGTTATTTTAATTATTCATATTGATCGAGCTTATCATAAAATCCTTGGACAAAATCCCTTCCATTCCGCCATACCAAATCATCATGTATTAAAAATTAACGGTTAGTAATGAAGTGACCTATTAGGTCACGTCACTAATCCAAAATATTCAGTGATGATTTTGAAATTCTCATGTGATTTTTCCGTAGTCTTTTCCTCCATGACAGCTCTCAAACTCATTAATTCGTGTGAATTACCCTCACCGTATTTCACTCATCCCATAACCACTTCATGCCATCTTTCTGTAGCCAATTCCTGCTGCATAAATAGAGAAGTCATCTTTGAGGTGAAAACAACTCTCTACAACCATTTTTATCGTGAATAGAAGAGAAATAATGGAATAGTAAATTGAAGGTTGAGAAAAGAAGCCATGGGTCTCATTGTAAAGTCCGAACCAGTTGGAACCAAATACTTAGAGGGTTATCCACAGATTAGAGAGATGCTACAGCAGGTTGGGTGGTTACAATTCTTGGAAAAGTGCAATGGTTTTCATAAGGAGGTAACCAAGACATTTGCACAGTCCTTCAACGGGTCAGAAGTTGAAATAGGAGATGTCAAGTTCACTATTACAGAATCCTTCATTGCAGAAGCAACAAAATTACCAAGGCAAGGTGAACGATGGTTCAAAAACAAGGAATTTCACAATGAGGCATGGAGGCAGATGCTCAAAACACCAGGTATGGATATTTCAGTTTTCAAGAAGGGCATTCCTAGCTCAGCACTGAAGAATAAATGGCGAAATATGTTGCTCATTTTGCAAAAGTTTATAACTTGTGAGGGAAGGTTTGGTACCCTATATGTTTATCACATTCGGCTTATGATGCATTTCCTAGATGAATAAATCAATTTACCCTTTTTCTTACTTCATAGCCTAAAGAGAATGGCTTCTAATGTCCAAAAGAGGGTTCAATTTTTAGAAACCACCTTGTATCACCATGGCCTAGTTAAAATCCTAATTGAGCATCATTTGAGAAAGGTGGGAGACAATTGGGATGAGTTCCTCTTGAGGAATCACTTTGAAGAACCCAAGGAATCTCCATCTAAAGGCAAACTTGCAAGAAGAAGCAGGAGAGGGAAAATTTCCAAATCTGTTGAACTTAAAACTAGTAAGTCCATACAAGAGGACAGTGAGAAGATTACCTCTGAGAAATTGGCCGCAATTAAGAAACAGCTTAAAAAGGAAAAGATAATAAGAAATTATTCTAAGGAGAGAGGTGAGGGACCATCTAAACTAAGACGAAGCCATAGGCTTAGAGGCATATTGAAGAAGACAACAGTTAAGAAAACAGGCATCACAGACATTGAATATGAAGAGACACCAACTGATAGATCTCCTGAGTACCAGTACGAAGAGGATCTTGATGAAGGAACTCTGGAGATAGACCCAACACAACAACAAATCTATAATTATGTTGAGTCATTAGAAAAGAGAGCCTCGGAAAGCAGAGGAAGAACTCCTAGTCCACCAGGATCTACAATTGAAGTACTAAGAAGAGACAAATATGAATTAGAAGTACTCAATAGGCATATAAAGAATGAAAATGAAATTTTAAAGGAACAAGTCAAACTGAAGAGTAACATGAACACAACTCTCTCTCTGCAAATGGAAAAATTGTACAAGGCTAGTGAAAAGTTGAAGAAGAAAAACAAAAAGTTGAGCAGGGCACTTATAAATTTGAGATTCAAGTTGGTCATAAGGAAACCTAGGATGCCATTGAACACCAAGCAAAGCAGAAAAAGGAGGTTAGATGTCCTAGCAGAAGTTTCAGAATACATGGATTGATTTCATGAGGACATGCAAAAGTTTTGCAGTGGGGGTATGTTGAGCCCCAAAGATGTCATTTTCTTTCACCAAATTTCACTTCATTTCCTTTGTCCTTTATCAGTTATAGGCTTAAAAGATCAATAGGATTGATTAAAGTCACTTTAAGAATGCATACAATGACTGACTTGCTATACTTTTATGGTTTTGTTGTTGTAGTAATTTTTGACTAGACTTAGCTACAGAATGCAGCCATTCTGTAGCTAGTCGCCTATTCCGCAACTATCTTCATGTTCACACAGGTTACAGGTGTCACTTAAAGGAAAAAAACATATGGTTGAATTCCATAACTCACCTACATCATTCCTTGCCCTCTATGAAGTATGAGCAAAAATATGCAAGTGGTTATGCACGTGGAGGAAACCAAAACTAAGAAGTAGATTCCTACCAGGACAAGGACTCTACAGATGTCTTCAGCAAAGTACGAGGCCTCCACAAGAGTTCTAATTTGATTTTAATTGAAAAAGACACTTATCCCTATTTCTTCTCCAGGGCAGTTATGTATTTCTCTTATAAGAATAACTTGGGAAACCGAGAGACAGTTACTTAGTTGATGTTTTATTGTTAAGTTGTCCAAGACCGTATACTCTGTTTTTGAAGCTTTTTCCTTTAATGAAAGAAGAACAACTTTAATACATGATCTGAAGCAATCTTGAAGAGATTCATGCGCTAATCTGGTGGTAGAGGGCACCTACTGCCCGAGAGGCTCTATGCATATTGTTTAGATAAGTAACTTTAGCTCTGTTTCGTTCCTAATTTAGGCAGTTTTCTGAACTTTATGTTTTATGCTCACTTACATCGAATGTTACAGCCAGTCTTGTTCTTATGAATTGTTCCAAAATATCACTAACACCGAATGAGATAGAACTATAGTATTTCAGAGATTAATTGCATTTTAGTTCAGCTGTAGTATTTCGGAGGTTAATTGCATATTAGTTCGGTTTTGTTTAATGTATTTTAAGTTTTATTAGCTAGTTGTATTCTAGTTCTGTTACATTAGACTTAAAGGCCTTCATTATTTACAAACTGCTCTTGTTCTTAATCTCTGCTAATACATCATTATCATAGGAACAAGAATTGGTAATGTCATTTTGAATTCTTGACTGTTCTGCAATTTCTCATAATTTTACAAACTTGTCTTTTTCCAAAACTATTCCAAAAGATTTATAACCCTTGAATGAGGCTTAATAGTGACATTTTGAGTTGCAGAATGGATTAATTTTAGTGTCATAATTTAATTTAGAGTAGGGTTCCTTACTATGTTACAGATAATCTTTTCCAAATGTGTTCCAACAAATTTCTAACCATGGATGAGATTTTCTCTGTGATAATTGTAAGTTGTTGTTTACTTAGAAGAACCTCATTGCATTAAACTTATCATTTTCTCAAGTTGTTCCAACATACTTCTAGTGAAATGAATTGGACTGAGTTCATGTTATGAGTTATTTTTCTTGTCAAGTTTTGCAATCTGTGAATTAGTATTTTCTGTTCTTAGGTGCCATACATAGTTTAAAATAGATTTTGCTCTGTTTTAGTCAATGTTGCAGGAAACGTCCCCACCCCCCCCCCCCGGCTCCAAGGCCCAAACCGCGTCCCGTACGGAACCGTACGGGGTCCGTACCCGGAACCACGGATCCGATTTTCAGAAACGCAGATCCCAAAAAATTTGCGATTCCTAGTTTTTCGGATCCATACGCCCAGATCCGCGATTCCGTACAGCGGATCGGTGGATCGTACGGCGGATCGTTGTACGGAACCGCCGCAATTCCAGGACGGATCCGTACGGATCGCGAACGGTTCCGTACCGCGGTGTATGGATCCGGTTGACGGACTTCAAAATTGCGCTTTTTTTATTTTTTTATTTTTTATTTTTTATGTTAGCTTGGTTAGTTAGTGAGTTAGCTTAGGGTTAGGGATTAAATGAAAAGCTTATAAGCTCTATTCTTCATCTTATTTGCTCGCTTGTGTTTTTGGAGAGCTTGGAGAAGAGAAGAGAAAGAGAGGAGAAGAGAGCTTGGAGAAGAGAAGAGAAAGAGAGGAGAAGAGAGAGTTGAGGAAAGCTTGGAGGAGTGAAGGAGGAGGAGCTTGGAGGAGTAAAGAAGGGCTTCTATCTACAAGATCTAAAGAGGTAAGTGCAAACCCCAAACTCTCTCATTTTTTTTGTCATTTTTTTTTGTATTTTCTCTCCTCCCTCTCCTACACTTTCCCATTCTTTCTTCTTGTACATTTATTTTGCAGGTTGTCCACCATCTATATTCATACTCAAAGATGATGTTTCTTTGGGTTCTATGTATCATTCCACTCTTGGTTTTGATGATGGTAAGGGGGAGTAGAAATAGAAGAGGGGAACATGAAGAAGAAGAGGAAAGTGGTTACCATATGAATGACCCAATGTATGATGAGGAGGAAGGCTTTGAAGAGGAAGAGGATGATGAAAACATTGAATCACAAGATGGGAAAACTGCATTGACACCCTTGTGGAACTATGTGACCAAACTTGAAAGGGGAAAAGGTGGTGGAAGCTACAAGTTTTTGTGCTCTCATGGTTCTCATGGAGGAAAACCATATAGCAGTTCATATACCCGTGTGAGGAGGCATCTTTGTGGGGTGATGGACAGTGATGAAAAAAAGGGTGATGTGGGGATAGCAATTTGCCCCAAGGTTTCAGTTGAACAAAGAAGAAAATACATCCAAATAGAGGAGGCTGCACAACAAAAAAATAAAAAACAAAAAACTCATTCTGAATCAAGTGCAACCTCTAAATTTGGTAGCTCATCTGCTCATGGTGTTTCTGCAAGCTCTGGAGGTAAAAAAACAATAGCAGATTTCCTTAATGTTGTTGGGAGGGATGATGTGGATGGAAAGATAGTCCGATTTCTTTGTGCTTGCGGTGTACCATTCAATGTGCTTCACTCTCCCTATTGGCATGAAATGGTAAAGGGCATCAATGAAGCCCCAAAAGGATACAAGTCCCCCAACTATGAGAAAGCTAGAACAGTGTTATTAGAAAGAGAAAAAGGAAAGATTCAAGCAGCTTTGACACGTTTTACAAATGAGTGGGTAGATAGTGGGGTATCCATTGTATCAGATGGGTGGACAAATATCAGAAACCAACATTTGATAAATGTTCTTGGTGTTTCTGCTACTGGTTCAGTGTTTAGTGCATGTCATGATTCCTCCTCTGTCAGTGCAACTTCCCAAAACATTGCAGATCTCCTATTGCAATCAATCAGAGATGTTGGTCCTAGCAAAGTGGTTCAAGTGATCATAGATAATGCAGCAAATTGTAAGGGAGCAGGTAAAATTATTGAGCGTACTTATCCACACATATTTTGGTCTGGGTGCTTGGTGCACACATTGAACCTTTTGATGCATGATATTGTGAAGCATAAAGAATGTGGGTGGATTAATGAGCTTTACAAGAGAGGGAAGAAGCTCATTAAATTTATCACAGGGCATACAAGGGTAAACTACTTCTATGGCACTTACTCCAAGTTGCAGTTGCTTAAACTTGCAAAAACTAGATTTGCAAGTTATTACCTCACCTTTAGGCGGCTAGTGAAGGTGAGACAAGCTCTAACTAATATGGTCACCGCTGAATCATGGGAGGAGATTAACACTGATAAAGATGGTGCTAATGCAGCAAAGGACACTATTCTTGACATGTTATTTTGGTCACAGGTTAAATATATTTTGCAATTCACCAAACCAATTTATTACATGATCAAGTTTGGCGATTCATATAAGCCAATAATTGGGGAGGTGTATGAGCAAATGGATAACATGTTGGGGCAGATTAAAGACATTGTTGAGCCTAGAGATACCACCTTGTACAAATATATTCGTGCAGAGGTGGTAAAGCAATGGGATATGCTAAATATTCCATTGCATGCATTAGCATATGTATTGACACCTAAATATTATAGTCTATCATGGCTTTCTACAACAGCACCTGGGGAGGCGAGCAGGAGAAAACCACACCTAGATCCAGAGGTCCTACAAAAATATATGCTTGCACTGGATAAATTAGTCCCTGATGAGGATGAGGCACACATGGTACGGAAACAGTTGAGCAGCTATACACTTTCCACTGGTCCATTTGGGAGCATGCATGCTATTAGAGATCGAGAGAGTTTTTCTTCTATTGAGTGGTGGAACATGCATGGCGGTGCTACTCCACTTCTACAGGATTTGGCATTGCAGGTGCTATCACAGGTGGTAAACACTTCTTCTGCAGAGACGTGTTGGAGCTCTTATTCTTTCATCCACAGTGTTAAAAGGAACAGGTTGAGTTTAGACCGGGCAGAGAGTTTGGTTTATGTTCATTACAACTTGAGATTGTTGTCCCATTACTGTGATGATGCAAAGAGCAACAAAGACCTTATTGTTTGGGACAGGCATCCAGAGGAGAGCAATTTGGAGGATGGAGTGTTGCGATTAGAGCAATTAGAGGATGCTCTTATCCATGATGATGATGATCGAGTTGACATGCCACCCCCCACTAGTGCCTTGGTTCCTAGGTCCCATGGTTCCACTGCAACACCAACAGCAGGGGCTTCGTCTTCAGCAACTGTAGTGCCATTGCCACGGCTTCCACAGCCACCATCTTCTTCATTGCCACCACGTGGAGGCGCACCATCACGTACTGTTCGTGGTGGAAGGAGGAGAGATGAGTAGATATTTTCAGTGTTCACAGTGCACACTTTACTGCTTTTGTCATAGATTATCATTAGACTTGTAGGCTCGTTGTGAATTTGAACTTTTTTGTGTTGGTGGTGGCCAAGTGGCCTATTTTGTAAACATTATTATTTGAATTTTGGACAGGACTAATGTTGACAGTTGCTCACTTATAATATGCTTTATGTTTTATAATATGGTTAAATGTTTTATGTTTATCATTTATGTTTTATAGTATGCTTAATTTTTAAATGTTTTATGTTTTAAAATTTATAGTATGCTTAAAGCCTTAAATGTTTTAAACTTTTATCATGCTTAAATGTTTTAACTTTTAAGTTTTATGTTTATCATTTATGTTTTATAGTATGCTTAAATGTGTTATGTTTTATAGTATGCAGCATGCTTAAATGTTTTATCATGATTCATGCTTAATTATTTGATGTATGTTTGCAATTGCGAGGATCTAGAATCTAGATTCTAGATTTATGATGCTCGAATAATTAATTATTGATGTACAATGGAATCATGGATGTCATATCTATCTTGATTTATGTAAGAATATGCATGTTTTCATGTCTTCTACAACTAATATGGTATTTGGGATTGTTGTTTTGAATATCAAAAAAAAAAAAAAAAAATATATATATATATATATATATATATATATATATATATATATACTAGATGCTTCCGAAACGCTTCGCTTCCTAAATTTTTGGAAAATGACGCTTCTGCGTCCCCGCTTCCAAAAAACGTGCCCGCTTCGTCCCCGCTTCATGCAACGTTGGTTTTAGTGTGACCAATAACTTCTCTTTGCCAACAACTTAGTTTTTTTCCTCTTAGCATAAAAACACAAAACCAAAAACACTAGAAAAACACTAAACACAACGAAGTAGGAAGAAAATACCTAGGCACATATAGTGCACTTCACTTCAACAGTTTACTAGCCCTGGTTGACAATTTATGACATCAATTTAGGAACACTAAGTTGAGCAGACAAATAGATCTCCAAGTCTCTAGAAGCATCTTATTTGGATTATTTTAATATTATTCTAATAACTCATTTTTGACTCCATCTAAGTGACTTTTAATTTTATTTTATTTCACTAAGTCGCTTTTGGCCATTTTTCCTTCAATTAATTATTTTCCCCACTTTTAATTTAATTAAGTGACTAATTAAAGCCACTTTTAATCAATGTTCCACCAAGACTCCGGTGCGGGGAGACGCACAGGGGAGACGTGTGGGAGTACCCTGAAATTTTAGGGAAATTTCAGGGGTGCGAGGAGTCATCGAGGTATATAATTTTTAATTTTATATACATATATATAATTCAAGATCATATTCATTGTTAAATAATGAAAGCATAAATATTAAATAGACTAATAGACTAATAATAATATAGTATATACTATAAACTAATATGAATACCAATACGTTGAAAATTGAAATTTGATCTACACATGAAAAAAATTAAATTCATAATTGAATTTAATAATGACATACATTGATCCATCCTCATCATTCATTTTGATACATACATCAATCATATGACATAGTATTCTAATATTCATCCATAATCAATGATCATTCAATAAATAAATTCAATAATGAAATCTTCAAATACATTGATCCATAATTCCATATCATTCGTCATTCATCATTCTACAATCTACAATGTACATTGATCTAAAAATTAATTTCATCATTCATCATTCTAGAATCGAAATTGAAAGCAAAGCATACTAGAAGTCTAGAAGTAGATAGTAGATACTAAAGTTTGAACTTTGAACACTAAATAGTAAATAGTGAATTTATATAACTCAAAGTTTCAAACTCAAAAATATTTAAGAGTTAAGAGTCAAGAATTAGTCTGAGGTCATCAATTAAAAATGGATAATGAGCACTGAAAATAAAATCAACATCAAGGATGCAGAGAAGTCAAGGTCGAAGTCGTAGAGGTCATCCGGAACTCGAAGAGCTAGAAATGAAATGAATCGTAATTTTTTTTAAACTTACCATTTTGTTTTTTTTGTTTTATTTCTTTTTTTTTTTTAATATTTTTAAATTTTTTGACTTTATACTACATGATAGTCATTTATTTACATTAGGTGGCATTAGACAAATCTAAGGGGGGACACTTAGAAGCACCCTTTTTGGGGAGTCGCGTCCCCCTTTTGAAGGCGAACGCCCAGAAGCACCCTTTTTGGGGAGTCGCGTCCCCCTTTTTGAAGGGGGACGCCCAGAAGCACCCTTTTTGGAGAGTCGCATCCCCCAAACTGGGGAAACGCACCCCCTTGCATCTCCCCAAGACTCCCCAAAAAGGGTGCGCAGGGAAAAGCACCCCCAGGAGACTCCGCGTCCCAGGTGCAAGGGATGCGAGGGGTGCATGCACCTGACCCTTGGGGACGCGACCCTGTGGAACACTGCTTTTAATTTGGGAAAATGGTCAACCACCCACCATACTCTCTCTGGCCACTAGAAGTCACTTCTAATCATCTCATTTTGTAGATCTTCTGGTTCTGACTCCAACGAGCTATTACACTGAGGTATTCCATCTAATATTCCTCCCGAAATGCCCCCTCAAACGTAATTAATTAAGTCACGCCCATTAATAACTCTGTTTTTTTAAAGTTGTCGAAATGCAACGAAACGAAACGAAAATTGTGCGGATGATGGTATATACCAAGAGAATGTCATCAGATCCCATAAAAATCCCTCAAAACTCCACAAAGACTCCATGACATAATCTTGCTCCTATGGCCTTGCCATCACAGACTTTGGAAACCTATCCTAGTTGTACTATAGAGGAAAAAAAAATATGGGAACATGACAAATCCTCCTGCCCCAAGATTGCTTACCCACAAGAAATTTGTATTTGTCCACTACAAAGGCATCTATAAACTGATACTAGGATCCTAAATGAACCATTGTAACACAACATGCCTCCAAAGTCCAAACTAACCAAACATGAATGGGTCCCTCAATACCTAAATCCTAAATAAACCGTTGACTCAATCTGCCATCCATGGATCCACTCAGATCCTACAACAACCATAATTAATCATCCTCGTCCATCCCCCATGGCTCGAAATGTGCTCTATCTCTGACCATGGATGTTGCTCCACCAGTAGAATACCAACCCATCAACTCTCTCCAATCCAACCCTTGTCATCGACAAAGGTCAATCCTACTATGTTGATGTTGTGTTGGAATGTTGATGAATGGCCAACCTACATCCTGTTTCCAACTATAGCATGTAGTATCCCTCACATCTACGGGCTCCTGTTGTATTATGCTCCTTGTGGTCACCCGGATTGTATAGGCACTGCGACAATGCTTAGGAAGGGGGTTGTCACTCTGATCCCCGCCCACTCTGTTCTAGATGTCTCCCAACAACAAGCTATGGGGGGTAGTCCCTATGGAATGAAATGGAAGGAAACAAGTTGGAAACCAACTTGCTCGAGAGACACAGATGAGTAGCCTAGCCACTTGCTTGAATTGAAGCACGGTTATTGATTAGATTAGATACTTTATTATGAGACCAGTGCCTTAATAGAGTCACAAATCCTCGCTTTAAGTAAATTAAAACCAAATGACCGAATAGACTCTCGCTGCTTTAGATGATTAACTAACCTATATGATATGCAAGACTTAAGACCTAGGTGTAGTGCAGTGATCTTGGGAAATTTTAGTTAGATCCCTAGTCTAAGTGTAACATTTCCCTTAATTGTTTTGAGAAACAATCTTCAAAGTAAGTTGTGAAACGGAAGCCAATGAGAAGCAGACAATGGCTCGATTAACGATACCTCCCCCTGTGTTCCACCCACCCAGTGCTTCCGATGTTGCGGACACTGGCTCTGACAACTGCAAGATCATTGTGTTAACCACTAGGAGAAATTCAATCTCTCAAGCTAGATTGGAGAAGGGTTGCCCTATATCTCTATCTAGTATCAACCTAGCTTATGTTAGGAGGTAAGTTATTAGTGCAATCTAGATCTAGTATGCTAATGCAAAAGATTATGAGTGAAATTTATCTTGAGTTAAGATTTTCTTAAGTTATTTAAGTACTTAATTAAAATCCTCTTAAGAGTACTTAACAATAGAGAATTGCAATCTTAGACAAGATAAAATGCTTAGAGATACCAATGTAAACTTCAACAATATTCCACAAGATACCAAGTAACTAATGAACCCAAGATGCCAAATGCTTAAAATAATCAATCAAAATGTTGATCACAGATTTATAATAGTTTATACCAACAATACTACTTCAGAAAATTTAGATTTTATCAACGTTATAACAGCAGTGCAGAAACCACTTCAAATGATGAAACTTGCCCAACATGTAAAACACAAAAATTCTAATGACCAGCAAATGTAATTCAGCTTGTTTAGATCACTTTAAGATGATGTATTCAGTAAAATTTCAGATCTGATTTCTTGATTTGCAGCAGTAAATAAAAACAGATCAGCAAAGATAAAATTGTCAAAAACAGATGGCCAATATGCCCAAAATATAGCAAAATGCATTAAAACTTGAAAACTTCAATTTTAGGGCTTTTAAAGAGTTTGACTCTGCAATTTTCAAAACTGAGATGTTTACTACAGTAGTGACTTAACCACAAGTTAGCAAACTACTCAAGCTTAAGATGATGTCCAATATTCCCAAAAATAGAAAAAATTTCCAGAAATTGAACATTTCAGTTTTTGGCCCCTATTAAGAATTTGATTCAGAAATTTTAGATCTATAGAAAATTTCAGTTATGCAGAAAAATCCAACAAGCTTAAATGTTAGATCTAGACCAAAACTCAAACACCCAAGAGGCCAAAATTTGTGAAAACGAAGATTTTGCAATTTTAAATAACTTTGACCATTTAGTTTGTGATTTTAGGGTCTAAGTATTAGTAATTTGCTTCTTGTAATAAAACTGCAGAAAACAAGGATTTAGAGGTCAAATCCAAGGCCCAAGGCCTTGAAGAACACACCATTGAAAATCGTTGAAACATTGTGATGACGTTGTCTCTTGAAAAATAAGAATTTTGAGACCTTAATCCTGCAAATCCGCCAAGTATTTAGCCTTAAAACTTCAGATTAGGGTTTCAGGTCAATTTTGAGGCAAAAGAGACCAAGAAATGGAAAACAAGGCTAAGGGAAACGAATTTGCGGGGATAAAAGGGCTAGGATGATAGATCGGGGCCCAAGGATGAAGAATATGGACTCAAAGGGCCAACATTATGCCTAATGAGGCTAGCGTTGGGGATAAGGAGGGTTTGGAGGCCAAGAACTAATCAATGAATGAATTGATTTACAATGAGCAGTGAAGCTCAATAAATAATACAACTATAGAAACAGCAACAGCAAGTTTCTACTAAGAAAGTAGAAACAGCAATTTTCTACTAAGAATATAGAAACAGCAAGTTTCTAACAAGAAACTGCTAATGACAATCATAGATGAGCAGTAAACTCTAAAATAGCATTATAGCATTATTCTAATACCCTCCCTTAATGCTCAATCTATTTACAACATCGATAGACCCTCTAAATTTTACAAACTTATCAGGACCAAGAGGATTGGTGAAGATGTCTGTTGGTTGCTCCTTTGTGGGAACATATAGTAACTGAATGGATCCGTCTTCAACAAGTTGGCGAATGTAGTGACAATGAATTTCCACATGCTTTGTTCATTCATGGAAGACTGGATTCTTGGCGAGTTTGAGCACTCCCTGATTATCACAGAACAAGGGAGTAGGACCTGCATGGGAAACATGCATATCCACAAGCATACGTCGAAGCCAAACTGCCTCGCAAGATGCCTTAACTGCTCCCCGATACTCTGCTTCTGTCGAGGAGAGAGCCACTGCCTACTGCTTCTTACTAGCCCATGTGATAGCGTCGGATCCCAGACTAAACACATACCCAGCTATAGATTTACGGTCATCAACTGAACCAGCCCAGTCTGAATCTGTGTAACCATTGAGTGTAGGATCTGAACTCCGAGTGTACAGAAGTCCATAATCAAGGGTTCCTCTTACATAACGCAACACATGCTTTGTTGCTATCCAATGATCAGCTTTAGGAGCTGACATGAAGCGTGAAATGTAGCTCACTGCAAAACTGATATCAGGTCGAGTGGCAGTAAGGTAGATAAGGCTGCCCACTAACTGCCTAAATAAAGTTTCATCCACAAGTGGTGAGGATGACTGAGCTGAAAGTTTGAGCCCTGGTTCCATAGGAGTCGTGGTAGGTTTGCAATCCTGCATTCTGAACCTTTCCACAAGATTTCTGGCATACTTGGACTGAGAGAGAAAGATGTTGTTCTCAGTCTGCCAGACTTCCACCCCTAAACAGTAATGAAGAAGCCCCAAATCTGTCATATCAAAAGTGCTGCACAAATCTTGTTTGATCCCATGGATCAAATGTGTTGAACTGCCAGTAATAATAAGATCATCCACATAGACAACCACAAACAGAATATCATCACCAGTATGTTTGATATACAGGTTTGTATCAGATGGACTCCGCTGAAAACCATGATCTGTTAGGTACTTATCAATTTTCATGTACCAAGCCCGAGGGGCTAGTTTCAGACCATAGAGTGCTTTTACTAATCTACAAACTTCTGCGATTGATTGGCAACCTTGAATCCTAGAGGCTGCGTCATGTAGACTTCTTCCTGTAAGTCACCATTCAGAAAAGCACTCTTTACATCCATCTGATGGACTATCCAATTGAACTAAGCTGCTAAGGCAAGGACAAGTCGTATGGTACTCATTTTGGTTGTAGGAGCAAAGGTCTCCTCATAGTCTATGCCTTATTTTTGTGAGAATCCTCGAGCAACAAGACGAGCCTTATACTTGTCGAGGGTTCCGTCAGCTTTGTATTTCACTTTATACACCCATTTGCAGCTAATGGGTGTTTTCCCTGCAGGAAGATCAGAAAGGGTCCAAGTGTGATTCTTTTGAAGACTCTGGAATTCAGCCTCCATAGCCTGTTCCCACTCAAGTATGCCCTTAGCCTCTAAATAGGTTTGAGGCTCAAAAACACTATGTATGTTAGCCATAAGAACAAAATTTACTGTAGGCTGTTCTTTGCTCTTATTTCTGGAAGTTCTACCTTCAAGGAGTTCATTTTCCCAAATATCACCAATAGTTTTAGCCCACCATTTAGGCCGGAGAGTAGAGGAACCAATATCTAGAGGAGGTGGAGGAGGCTCAGGAACAATAGGAGCAGTAAGAGGAGGATTATTTTCCGGAGGAAGCTCAGGTAGTGCATCATCAAAGACTGATGTTGCATCATCCCTCCCATCAAGTGGACCTAACGGAAGAAAAACACTGTGAGGTTGATCCTCAGAACACTGCTCAGAAGGAAGGGACTGAAAGAACCCTCTGTCTTCATCAAATACCACGTCCCGACTGAAGATAAGACGATCAGTGTCTATATCTATCAGCCTATAGGCCTTGTGGTGATCACTATACCCTGTCATCACGAGTTTTTGGGTTTTGGAATCCAACTTAGAGCGCTTAGCACCGGGAATCCAAACATATGCAACTGAGCCAAAAACTTTGAGATGGCTGATCTTAGGCTTTCGACCAGACCAAACCTCTTCTGGAGTCTTCCCTTTAACAGCCTGAGTAGGTGATCGATTAAGAATATACATTGCAGTAAACACTGCTTCCGCCCAAAATTTGTTTGGAACACTCCTATGTTGTAACATAGAACGAGCCATTTCAACAACCGTACGATTGCGATGTTCTACAACATTGTTCTGCTGAGGAGTGTAGGGTGTGGTTAATTGGCGTTTGATGCCATGGGTATCACAAAATTTGGAGAAAGCAAAAGAACAAAATTCCCCCCCCCCCCGTTACCTGTCCTAAGAGTTATGATATTACAAAGAGACTCTTTTTCAACTAAGGACTTAAACTTCTGAAAGATACTAAATACATCAGATTTATGTTTTAGAAAGTACGCCCACATTTTTCTACTGAAATCATCTACAATGAGCAAAAAATATTTGCAACCCATAAATGAAGATGTATTCAAAGGACCACAAATATCAGCATGAATTAACTGGAGTACCTTAGATGCGCGCCAAGATTCTCCATCCTTGAATGAAGACCGATGTTGCTTGCCAGCTTGACAGGCGCCACACACTCCCAAATGCTGTGTCTGAATATCAGGTAACCCTGACACAAGTCCCTCCCGAGATAGCTGAGAGAGATAATGAATGTTTAAATGCCCATATCTCTGATGCCACAGAGTGCTGATAGGAGAAACACGAGCTGCTAGAGCCACTTCTAGGGAATCACCGGTGTCAAGAAGCCTATATAGACCATGATCCTCTAGGCCAACAACAACCGTAAGCCGAGTGTCCTTGTTAATAATGGAGCACTTGTGCGCACTGAACACCACATCGAGCTGAGGAGAGTTTCTCATAATCTGGCTGACAGACAGCAGATTAATTTCCATACTAGGAACATAGTACACATTCAAGAAGATGAGTGTGCGCTCACCAGACTGGATCTGAACTGTACCTCTGCCAACCACCGTGTACTCCTCACCTCCGCCGAAGACCACGGAATCACTGAAAGATGAGAAGTCAGTAAACCAATCACACCTGTGAGAGAAATGACGTGATGCACTAGAGTCAATGTACCAGGCGGATGATGGGGCGTGATCTAAGTACCTTTTAGCCATAAAGGCATAAAAGGCAGATTCCTTCTGCTCGGAATGTTTTGCGACATTTGCTTGCTGATGAGACCCTCCCTGCTTCTTCTGTTCAGAAGCAATCCTCTGTCGGCAATCTTTCTTCAAATGACCAAACTTGTGACAGTAATTACACTGCACATTTTTCTTCTTAGCAGGATCATAAGACTAAGAAAGACCTGTCTTCTGAAATGACTGAGAGGACTGATATTTGGTAGCAAAAGCATTTTCTGAGGAGGCTGATGAAGCATCACTACCAAACTATTGTTTCCAACGATCCTGCTGCAGCAGTTTGGTGCATAACTTTGGAAACTTCAAATCAACATTAGTGGAGGTAATGTTGAGAGTTTCTATAAAGTGTTCATAAGATTTTGGTAGACTTTTCAGGGTGATGACTACCATATCTTCCTCCTCCATGGTCTGACCAATGGCTTCGCGCTGATCTCGAATGGCTTTAATCTTGTTAAGATGTTCCTGTAAAGATATATGTTCGTCCATCATGATGGAGAACAACTGATTCTTTAGAAAGAAAGCTCTGCTCTTGTCGAATGTCTCGTGCAATTCCTTCAAATGTTTCTAGATTTCGGCAGTTGTCTTGCTGGAAGGGATCTATGGTAACTGATCATCAGTTACAGAGAGTTTGAGAAGCATAACAGCCTCTCGATTTCGATCATCAAACTTATCTTGATCTGCACCAGGTGTACCAGGACGAAGCTCTGTGCCCAAAACGAGCTGGTCAAGACGCCTATATTCAAAAATGGTCAACATTCTCTGTTTCCAGATGTTATAATTGTTGCCATTAAAGCGTTGATTGCCTTCCAACATCAGATTGGTTAGTGAGGCCATCTGCACGTTTCCCAAGACACGCAAAATGACCAAGGAGTCTGGCATGAATTTTAATGCAGATGGCGGCTAATCTGGACAAAAAACTACTGGAAATTTAAATGCTCATCCAGCCACAAAAAAAATGGGTGCATACCTCGATTTTGCCAAAATAGCAGTCTGGAATTCAATCTACTGTAGAAAAACAATACCCAGCTCAGCCTTTAATAACTCGTCCCAGTCATATGCAAATTGCACCAGCAACTTCCACGTTCAACCAGCAAGATGCACTGATATTGGACAAAAATTCAACACATTGGACCAGCAACCAAACTCAGCAGCACATACAGGATAGATATGACTAATAGGAGTCTTTATCCCACGAAATACTCAGCAGAAAATGACCCACCAAAGAAAGAATCGCAGAGAAAAAAAAACGGCGGCTCAGAAATTGTGACGCCAAAAAAAAAAAATTCAAACTTCTAGAGAGCTATTTCGAAATGAAGCACAGAATTTTTCAAATATTGAAGAATTATTTCGAAAAAAAATACCTTAGCTCTGATACCATAATCAATGGATAAATTGATTTACAATGAGTAGTGAAGCTCAATAAATAATACAACTGTAGAAACAGCAACAGCAAGTTTCTATTAAGAAATTAGAAACAGAAGTTTCTAACAAGAAACTGCTAATTACAAACTAAGAAAGTAGAAACAGCAAGTTTCTACTAAGAATATAGAAACAGCAAGTTTTTAACAAGAAACTGCTAATTACAATCATAGATGAGCAGTAAACTCTAAAATAGCATTATAGCATTATTCTAATAAGAACAAGGCCTAAGGAGGAAGAGAGAACTGCAAGCCCTTAGATGGTTGTGTCTTAGGGAGGAGAGGTGAGGAGGGAGGCCGAAACCTAAAAACCTAGAACAAGGCCAAAACTTGGCCCTAAACCAAGACGCTGAGGGGAGGAAGGTTGACGCTGAGGCCTAGGAAGGAAAATTCGGGACTAGAAGCCCTAAAAAGCTTAAAACCTGTGCTCAAAATATTTTAAGCTTCAGCTCCTTTGATTTTCCAAAATTTTTCCATGGGAAATCCTGCAAAAAATTTCAAGAGACTAGATCTTACCCTCAAGGGCTTAGATCTAGCTCTTCTCCCACTTGATCTTTTGATCCACCCAACAAAAATGAAAATAAAAACACTCATACAAAATAAATCTAAAACCCCAACCCAAGATAGAAAAACAATTTAGAAATTTAAAATTACAAAATTATTTACAAAATATAAATGGGTTTTTTAAACAAATTTTGAGAAAATAATTTTTATGATATTTTTTCCTTGAAAGAATGGCTAAAACACTTCAAAAAAATTACTCCTCATTATAGCCCTAGTGAAGATTTAATCCACCATATAAAAACTAGGAATCCAAACAAGATGACCCTTGCCCACAGTTTGTGAACTTGGAGACCAAGGATTGAATACTTGCAAACACTATGTATTAACTCAAAATAATAATCATAAAGCACTATATAGGAAGCCCGTAGTCAATACATACCACAAATCAATGAACAAGAACACCTCGAGTTGCACCCCAAAGTCTTTTATTAGAGTAGAAAAATAGTTCCCAGTGGGACAATAATTTACAAAATGTTTCAGCAACAATTCTAGCCAGAGATCAAGATGATTAAAGACTCAAATGATTCTCTAATTTATAGATAAATCCTCCAAGTGGAAAAATAACGGCTAGTTTCTTTGATCCTTGTCAAAATTGTCAGGCCAGGAGGTAACTCCACATAATAAATCGTATGAATTGATTGAGGGTGCTTATGAATATATAAATGGAAGTGAGACTATTGGGATTCATTTCCCAATGTCTCTTATACTTCCTTATTTCCTATTTTACACTAATGTACAATCTCGCCCAATCCCCTAAGATTAGGTGTCAACATACACCTCCTTAATCTGAAGGGATGTTGGGGGAGTCCAAGTATTGTTCTGAATTTTTCAAACTTTTCTCTTCCAAGCGCTTTGGTGAAGATGTCTGCAGTTTGCGCATTTGTGGAACAATGACGTAGATGGATTGTTCTGGCCTCAACATGATGTCGAATCAGATGGTATGTTGTATTGATGTGCTTCGTTCGATCATGGAACTTTGGGCTCTTGGCCAACTTTATTGCAGAAGTGTTGTCGATCATGAGTGGAGTTGAATGCATTTGTTTCATCTACAAATCTTCTAGGATTTTCCTCAGCCACACAATTTCCTTTGTCGCTTCAACTACTGCCACATATTCTGCCTCAGTTGTGGAATCTGTTGGAACTAACTGTTTGCGTGATCTCCAGGAGACAGCTCCTGATCCAAGAATCATAGTATAACCTGAAGTAGATACCCCAGTTTCTTTGTCTCCATCAAATTCTGAATCAGAGTATCCAATCAAGCTGAAGTCGCCCACCTGTGTATATTTGAGTCCAAAGTCTTGATTCCCTTTCAAGTACTTTAGAACTCTTTTTGCAGTAAACCAATGTCCTTCACAAGGTTTTTGCATAAACCTAGAGAGGATTCCAATAGCAAATGAGATGTTTGGTCTGGTAGTAGTCAGGTAAATAAGACTTCCTACAAGTTGTCTATACTTTGTTGCATCCTCAAATTCTTTCCCTTCAATGGATGTGAGCTTCAAGTTTTGTTCCATTGGAGTGGTCAAAGGATTGCATTCATCCATGCCAAACTTGTTCAATAGATCTCCAATGTACTTCTTCTGAGAAAGGAATATAAATTTAGGATGTTGAGTTACTTCAGTACCAAGATAGTAGTGAACATAGCCCAAATCAATGATTTCAAAACCTTTCTTCAATTCCTTCTTTATGGATGCAATATAACTCTGATTGTTCCCTGTCATCAAAAGATCATCAACATACACCACAAGATATACAATTGTTTTTACAACTTTCTTGACAAACAAAGTTGCATCATCAAGATCAAAATGTTTGAAGTTAAGTTTCAAAAGATGCTCATTTAATTTCTCATACCAGGCTTGGGGTGCCTGCTTGAGGCCATACAAGGATTTTATAAGCTTGCATACTTTGTGTTCTTGGCCCTTCACAACAAATCCTTCTAGCTGGGACATAAAAACCTTCTCCTTTAGATCTCCATTCAAAAAGGCAGCTTTTACATCCATCTGATGGACTTTCCAACCATTCTGAATTGCTAAGGCAAAGAGTGTCTGAATGGTAGCCCATTTTGCTATGGGGGAAAAAGTTTCCTCATAGTTGACCCCTTCTTTCTGTGCAAAACCTTTAGCCACCAGCCTGGCTTTGTGCTTGTCAAGTGAACCATTCGCTTTGTACTTGTTCTTATAGACCCACTTGCGGCCAATTGGTTTGGTTCCTAATGGAGGATCAACCAGCTTCCAAGTGACATTCTTTATCAAGGCATCATACTTCTTTTGCATCGCTTCTTTCCATTCATCATGAGAAGCGGATTCTTTGAAGGAAGTTGGTTCAAGATCTATAGACAAATTCAATTCACAATAATAGAAACATCCATATCAATAGGTGAATCAAAATCATCTACATCACCTCCATTTTTCCTAGTGGAACTTCTTGTTCCTGTCTTTCCAACCTCATCGAGACGAACATTTTCCAATGTCTTTGTCAGCCATTTTGGGGGACTTTTCTGAGATGGCCCAGGCTGCTCATTTGACTGAGTTGAGATTGAATCAAGAATCAGTCTCCCAATTCTGTCAATCACATCATTCAAAGTGTCATTCGTGGTTGGTTCTTCATGTCTGGGAGAGAGTGCTTCAGAAGACGATTCCACAGATTGATTCAGTATAGGAATCCCCCCTTCAAGATGTGGAATCTGATTATCAAATTCTTGAAATGACTTTGCATGTGTGAATCTATCCAAGTGATCAAGTTGCCGCTTAACAACACTGTCAGTCTTGGAAGATTCAAGGAATATAACATCTCTAGATACTACAAACTTCTTATTGCATTCATCATAGAGACGATATCCTTTGGAGGTATTGGAATACCCCAAGAAGATACATTTTCGACTTCTAGCACCAAGTTTATTTCTTTGTTCCTTAGGTATCAAAGCATAACAGGTGGAACCAAAGACCCTAAAATGCTTTACCGAAGGAATGTGGCCATGCCACATTTCATAAGCAGTTTTATTTTTGATTGCATTAGAACGACACCTATTCTTTATGTACACGGCACATAGAACTGCATCAGCCCAAAACATCAATTTTACATTCTTGAAAAACATCATGGAGCGAACCATATTTATAATTGTCCTGTTGATTGTTTCAACTACACCGTTCTGTTGGGGATTATAGGGCACAGTTGTTTGATATTTGATCCCATGTTGGCAAAGATAGCTTCAAATTTGTTTGAAGTGTATTCTTTTCCATTATCAGTGCGCAAAGAGCCAATATGAGTTTGTGCATCATTTTCAATCCATGCATGAAAATTCTTGAATGTTTGATAAACATCAAATTTGTTCTTCAATAAGTAAACCCAACACATTTTGTTGTAATCATCAATAAATGTCATCATATATCTATTTCCATTTGCAAAAGCAATATGCATGGGGCCACATAAATCAAAATGAATAAGTTCAAGTTTTCTATGTGCTCTGGAATGTGAATCATGAAAGCACTGTTTGTTATGCTTTCCTAGAATACAAGCATCACATTGCTTAAGTTTCCTAGGAATTATAGGCAATCCAGTAACACTATTTTTCTTTAACAATCGAAGGTTGTCATAGTTTAAGTGTCCAAATCTAGCATGCCATAAAAGACTTGATGGGAATGTACCTTCATCATAATGAGTACTAAATGCAAAGTTTTGTGCATGAGCAAAGGTACCTTGCAACTTTAGGAGTCTTCCTTCTTCTATTCCTCTCATGACAAGTGAGCAATCAGATGCTTTTCTGACCTCAACCTTGCCATCAAACATGTGAATGGAGTGTCCTTGCTAACGAATGTGGACCAAGGACAGCAAGTTTCTCCTCAACTCAAGGAGGTATAGAACCTCATGTAGAAGATTGTCTGGAAGACCTGGCAACTTAACCCTGATTGTGCGAAGCCATGATGGCTTGAGTTTGGATTTGCCTGCAAAGTATACTGCTCCACCAACCTTGTCAGTGAATTCTTCAAAAACCTTTTCTAACAGTCATGAGACATGTTGCTCCTGAATCTAGCAACCAATCATTTCTCCAAGAAGTAAGTGAAGCATTGAACAAGTCTTCAGTTACTCCAATGTTACAATGTGCTACAACGTAATGAGCAGATTCAAGTGCTTTACCTTTGTCTCTGTCATGAGTTTTACCTTTTTCTTGATTTCTTTCCTGCTCAATTCTGTCCCAAGGCAGCTTACATGTAGATGCATCATGTCAACCTCTGTTGCAGCACATGCAATGAAGATCAGATTTTTCACTTTGAGCTTGTCTGCCCCCCCTTCCTCTGAAATTTTTTCTTCCTCATCCTCTTTGGCCACCTCTTCTTGTGGGAGCGACGGCAGAGGGAGGAGGGAGCAACGGGCGGAGAGAGTAGTGAGCCGGCGACGAGCCGAGGGGAGCTAGGAGGCAGTGGGAGCCAAGAGGCAGTGGGAGCCGACAGGCGGTGGAAGCCGGCAGGCAGTGGGAGCCGACAGGCGGTGGAAGCCGGCGCGCAGGTGCGAAGACTGGTTTGCCCGAGAGTTCAAGGAGGGAGACTTAAGATCTTTTTCACGTAAGTGCGCATGGGTTCGAGCCACACAACCAGTACTATGGAATTGAAGTCGAGCTGCAAATGGTGCTAAAGCAGCACTGTTTAATGGAGGTTGTTAGTGTCAGTATTTGCATACATCCACCAAGGATCAAAACACATTTTGCATGTGCATCTTAGGTGTCCCACTCTAAAGAATTTTCAATCATTCCATTAGGTCATGATATAAAATTGTTCCACTAGCGGTTGTCCTTGTCAAGTGTCCCATTTTCCTTCACACGTATATGCCTGCTGACCCTCTTCCATGTCTTCATCATGCTGAAAACAAGTCTGTTCTCATTCCACTTTTCGTCAAAGTCACTCATTGAGTCAGTTTCTTTCATTTCTCGTTAGGTCACTAGGGTTTCATTAGGTCAAATCATTGCATTGTCTCATTCTCAATAAAGGGCAGCAAAAGGTGTGAGAGTGATCCCAATAATGTCTCTTTACCATGTAAAGATGATCTCCAAGATGGTTTCCAAAGTTGTAATTTGATTTCAAGTGTGAGTTTCATTCCAAGATGTAATTTTATTGTTATGTCAATTCAAATGTAATAAGTACTCAGTGTCCCAAGGTTGCCAACTCAGAGTTCCACATGCCAACACATCAAGTGTCAAATACAAAAAGTGACTACTTCAACAATTGATCAAATGTCAAAGGGAGTTATCTTTTTCCAAGGGTGCCTAAGTCATCATTTTCCACAAGCACTAAACCCTAATTTCCTCTCCCACTGAGCTAGGGTTTTCTATGGAATCAGATAAATATGAAAAGAGGATGCATAAGGTAGGTCATATCAGTATGTATGAGGTCATTCAAAACTCATAAACATAATGTCACCATCATTTTCTAGGAAATCATTCGAAGAGTCAAGCCATTTTCCACTCATAGGGCCATTTTTACTTAAAACTATGTTTTCGAAAAAATAGAGATGCGTTTTACAAAAGTGAGAGAGGTTTTCGTCCATAATAGGCCAAGGAATAAAAGCCTCCTTCAGTTTTTACACAGATATCTTGGTTTTTGAGGAATGTCAACAATACAGGTGCTACAAGAGGTTTGCTGCATTTCTGGAGTGACCTTGGGAAAATCAAGTTTTCTCCTAGCTGGAGTGTCCAAGTTACTTGCTTGATGAGTCAAATGATAACTAGACAGAGAGAGCTTTCCAATGAGTTATCATGAGCTCAATTTGGAGTTGAGGAAGGCCTCCAAAAGTTTCCAACGAGCCATCATGCGACCAATTTGGACTCCGGGAAGGCCTTCAAGATGGCATTGCGCATAGCAGTGAGGCGCTGCGCATAGAGCATTTTTTCCAACGCAAATTTACATAGCATTGCGCATAGAGAGAGGGTGTTGCTCACCTGGTTAAGGCACTGCGCACAGAGCCAAAACTCTCCCAAACTTCTCCAGACACCTTAAGGTTGCCTCTTCACCTCAAATACAAGTAAGTTAACCCTTATAGCTCCCTCCATCTTCATTTTTATGCTTGTGTTTGTGTTTCATGTTGGCTAAAATTGCAAGGAAACCCTAGTTTTCCTTTGTCTCTCCCAAAATCCCCATCCCCCTCACAAACTTCCCAAAACCCTCCTTGTCCCAATTGATTGTCCCTAAACCCTACTACATCACCCTATACCTCTAAAGACACTAAACCTACCCCTACATCTTCATCCCTAAGTCCCTACACCCTTTTCCATAAAATCCCTAATTTCTAGGAATCTCATTATTTTTCCTAGATTTCCCCCTACCTTTGACCTTTAATTGAATTTTCATTTTCATCCCCCTTAATATTTTCACCTCCCATCACCTCACAAGGTTTCATAACCTTTTTCCCCATCTCCCTTAATTTTTGTGGCCCTATCCCTATCCCCTAAAGCCCTCATTTCATCATTTCCTTCCCAGCCTGTGGAAGTGGAAGGTATCATCAAAGATCTTAAGATCTCTTTAGCTAGGAACTCTGACATATCCCTTCTCATGGACATTATGGTCATCGACATTCCTGATTCATGGGCAATGTTCTGGGTAGATATTGTTGCAGGTAGTCTTCAAATGAACCTATCATATGTCACCCTCCCTCAATCTGATGGGACCCCGTTTGTCCTTTATAAAGAACCCACCTACCCATCCCATGTGATTGAGCTTGGTCCATACTATGAAGCATATAACACCGAGAGACCTTCTCCCACTCTCACTTCACAAGAGGTTTGTATCCTTAAAACGCCAACTCACAAACCAAGCAAAAGATGGAAACAAAACAAAGAATACAAGATAGGAGACTTGGTATTAGTGGACAAGGAGTTGGTTCCTGTCAAGACTCATGGGAAAGTTGGGCATGACTATTATTACATTTCTAAATTTAACGACGAACTTTGGTCTCAACTGGTCAAAATAAGTCGCATCACTTCTTTCCTTGATACTTGAAGATGTATGTTATGCATGTTTGGGTAGGATGCATTGCATAACGATTTTTGCATTAGAACTAACCGCATATGATATTTCTCAAGATAGATTAGATTGCATTTAGATTAAATATGCATATTTATTTCTTGTCAGTCTTATGGGCTAACATTAAGCATGGGTGATCATTAGACACCGTGAAAAACACGCTCCCCCATGGCTATGATCTTTATGTGCAGATAACACGTCTATGATGACCAAGAGATTGTTGGAGTTCTTGTGACCTCCCGTTCGATTAGCCTCACCTACTACTTCGAGAGATCACGTCCCAGTTGAAGACAAATGTTACCCACCACATCGTGGGTGATATCCCCACGAGAAATTTTTCTCATGATGGACCTCATTCAGTAGCCAGCAGCCCCTTGCAGAGTCCTACTAGCTCATTGTGCCATTTCTTTGCACCCTGAGCCACCCATGTGGTCCCTAACCCACCTATGTTGATCATATGTTTGAAGTTGGGCCTCTCGAATCTAAAGTTATGTCTTGTCATTTGGTAAATTGAGTATTGGGTTTATTTATCATGGATGCTTATGGATATCGAATAATGGGGGGATTTGGCGGAAAGAGTGGGCTTAGTTTGTGATCTTGTCCCCTTGATCTCTGTTGGGTGTTACTTTTGGACCTTAGTCCCGTGGGATCTCCTTTATTGACCATTTAGTTTTAAGGTGGTACTACTTGGGAAAACCCGGCTTTAGTTGCGAGGTCCCATTCCCCTATCCGCATATATTACTACCTCTCCACTCACTACATCCCCGTTCATCATTTATCCCACTTGGATCCACATACAGTCACCTTTCCTTTCCCCTTGCCCCAACCTTGGGTCAGGCCTGGAACGATGCCCCAGAGGTTGATGCAACTAAAAGAAAAGGAAAACGCATAATTGGCCACATTAACAGGAAATTGTACCACAAAATGCAAAAGATGGCCAAGACATAAATAATTAGCACGTGGGCAAAAGCCAATACATGAGCTCTATCCCAATCCATGGCCATCACCCTTGTTCCATAGGCCCTAGATGAGCCTCTTTTACCATTCAAGAACCCATGATTGTCCCAACCTCTAGAGGGCAATAAACTGCCCTATCTAAAAGGGGGTAATCATTGCTACGTCTTACACATCATGCTTTTATTCCTTTGAGCCCTGAGCAGTTAATTAAAGAAAATTCATGTAAAGCAGAAGGCATATAAGCAAGAGTGGAAAAATCAAAGTCAGGGTACCTCATGTACCACGATTTCCCCCTCCTACACATTATACACCCAGGTGTGGGCTTCCCTTTATCTGGCTACCCCTATGCCCCAATATGTGACTGAGGATTACCCCTCTCACTCCATATTCCATTCCACCTATTTATCATTTTCCACCCCCGTTAAAGGGATGTACCTTGGACATACTATCCCCTTTAAGGGTTGAAACCACCTAATAAAGTGCTTGGTTAACCCCCTTTGGAGCCTTAAGACGCTATCACATGCCAAACCCCACTACAGAAGGGCATGCCATTATGAAGTGCCCATTTTGTCATCCATGGTTTGTAAAATGTATTACAAGATTATTCTAATGACTGGTTGTACTGGAAGCCTAGGGGGCACATTGGACAATTCTAGAGGGTAAAGAAGCATTGTTCTTGTAACTCTTGTGAGAGAATAGGACTTTAGTTCTTAGAAACCCTACTGCTATTTATCATGCTTAATTGAGGAGGACAAAGGAAGGAGAAGTCTTGGACACTTGTGGGAGACAAGTGTTGAAGCTAAGGACTGGTTTGTGATGTGCTAGATTGTTGGGGATCTTTGGTGGTGGCTAGAGATTTCATGTTTTCCCTATATAGGGTTTGGAGAGCTAGAGATTGTACCCACTTTGTGATAAAGTTGTGGTATGAACCCATCTTTCATGTTTTCTATATATATATGAAGTTTCCAGCTGTACAAAACTTGTGTAATTGCACATTTGACTTTCAGATTGCATTGTATTTTTGATTGGTTGATTTCCAGCTCTTGTTGTTCACACTGATATGATATAACACAGGGCTGAAATAGTCAATTAATTTAGCAATAACTTGAAGATAAGAGAACATATTTCCTGCAAAAAATATATTGTAATAAAGTGATTTTCAGATCCGGTATATGCTTGTATAATTGTGTTTTGAGGACTACAACTAGTTGCAATATTTGTTTTGTGAACATTTCTGAAAAGAAACCCTACTGCAATATCGTGATTTACTTCTCCTACTTGTTTGATTTAATTAACAAATTATTTTCTGAACACTGAGTAAAATATCAAAGCAAACACAATTGCAGCCTACACATCCATACAAATCATTTATTGAAGCATAATGCACACATGACAAAGCACACAGCTTTTTTTGGACAGTGTCCCCGGAAAAACCCAATGTGGACAATGTCCCCTAAAAAACCCAATGTGGGAAAATCGGTGCAGCAGCTCTTAGAGGGTTTATTTATTAAGCAGAGTATCTCAATACAATCAAGGGCACCACTAATGGTTTGCCAAACAAAGAATTCACGACAGATGTACATTTCACTCAGAGACAAAAAATATGGTTGATTCAACTGAGGAAGCACTCCTTTGAATACACTGAATACAAGCCCTTTCTAGCCCACTGGAACCCCAACGTTGATCCTCCGGCCTCTGAGTCAGCTTCCCTTGCCCAGCGTAGCCACTGCACAGAACAGGTTACCCCTGTGTCACCCCTCTGGGCTCAGCGCTGCCTCTGCGTCAGCCTCTGCGATGCCTCTGTGTGAACCTGGTTGGGCTGTGTCCCTCTTGCTGGTCTTTGTGTTGCCTGGTACGGATCTGCCTCTTTGCCTTAGTATTCTCAGCCTCGGATCTAAATAATACCTCGCCAATCTACCCCTCTCAAGCACTGCAAGCTCACTCGAAAATTCTCAGCAAACCGCACCCCAGAATTTCGACTTCGCTCAAGTGCTACCGCTCTATGTTTCCTCTCCAACTGACCCCAAGCCTTCCTTTAATACTTTTCTCGTTCAGAAATCAACGGTCGTGATCTAATCTCTAATCAACGGCTAAAATTAGAAAAGACCTCATCCATGTTACTTAAAACATTCTCACCCACATGTTTTAAATTTTAATTAATTCCTTAATTATTTAATTTCCCTAAGTTAGACTTAGGGTCTCCATTAAAATAATTAATTATTGGAATAACTTTCACACCGGGTGGAATGTCTCCAAACGATTTTTGGGTCTTGGATATCTCGTGTTCTAGCCCCTCCAAAAAGTTTCGGAGCTAGAGCACAACATCCGATGCTACCCAAAATTTCAACATGTTTGGTATCTTTTCTCTTGAGTTCTCTAGTGATTTTGACTTAAGGAAAGTAATGTACTTACTATTGTCCATTGCTATAATTAAATGTTTCAAATCAGCCCTAACACTGAAAATTTACACGAATTAGATCAGGGAAACCTCTAGTAAATGTTGTGAAATTTCAGATTTGCATCGATTGCCATAGATCCAAAGTTCTTACAATAGCCTGTTCGAATATGTTGTACTACAAAATATAATCAAACATAATACATAATTCTTTCAAACCCTGCATATACAAACAAAAATAAAATTTAATGTTTATAAATAAATGAACTCAGTTTGCAAATATTAATGTAGTATATAAAACAAAGGAACAAATCATGACAACAAGTTCCCAAATATGTGATGACATTCAAGTTAGGGGCTGCTAAGCATATCCACTTGAGGTATTACAGCTTATGTATACATGTGGTGTAACTCTACAGACAATCAAATATGCCCAATGGCTGGCAAGTTGCACCCCTTATCCACAACAGTCACAACTAATATGCAGTAGAAGAAAACAAATAAATCACATTTTCACCATCACAATAGAAACCACTGGCATATTCTTGATGAAAACAAAACAGTAGAAACTTGGAACTTGTATACAATTGATTCTGGCCATAATAAAACCTGATCTCACTAAAAAAAATCTAGAAAAATACAATTCAAACGGCAAATATCATATTGAAATAACTAAATTCTACCTCCCTCTAACATTAATAAATTATATTATATGCATATACATACATAACTACAAAGTGCACACAAAACATACATTCTCTCAGCACTTGCTAATGAAAGATGAAACTAAAAACTTGCCTTCATTGTGTCAAGTGGATGCATTAAAGATGTAGAAAGTGCACAGGAGAGGCCTCCAGCCAGTGCTGACTTGAGAACACTTCCGGCTGGAATTACGACAGGTGGGGCTACAGCTACCACAGTTGCAGCCTCAAACCAGAGGCTCCTACATCAACATGACCATCTGAATTAGAATAGCACTGGAGCTCAGCACAAAATAACTTAATCTTTCCTCATGTACATCTAGCATGTAGATTTTGATAAATAAAGTCATCTGTTGTCTGCTAATTAAACATATTAACTCATGCAAATTAGAAATAGAAGATTCTGCAGCTCAAAACTTAGTATACAAAATGGGGGTAAATAAAAAGAAAAGAAAAAAATTTTAAAAAAAGAGAAATAATATCTAATTTCCCACACCTACAAGCTGAAGCACTCAATATGTTAGTAGACTCTGTTGGCAGTAATAATGGGGATAACAGCATCAACAGCAAGTCAGTTGAGTAGACTAAAGACACCAATGATAGTCACCAAATCCTGTGGTCATTATGGTAGTACTATACACCGAGCTTCTAAGCAATTTAATCATAACCTCTAAGATTGCAAGTAGCATGCAGTGTGAGCAGTGTTGTCTATCATCCCAATCAGCATCTAAAGAAATGTATGCCATATAAAAGTGGTATTAGGTGGAAAACCTTTTAACTAATTAACAGTGCGGCATGCACTAATTATTCAATTGATACATCATGCAGCATCTATAATCATTGAGAATGACATCATTGCAATAGGAAAGAGATTTGAAACCACCTATATTTTTCCCAACGAATAATACAAGCATTATATGCCCTTGGGTGGAGTAAATCAAAAGCTACCTTACTGGACAATGGACCCATTCATAATTCAGTGTTTTATTGGATATTATTATATAATGCAATTAAGCATGCACACTTAAGTATTTAGATGTGAATGTGAGCTATATTTACAAACAACATCGCTTCACCATGTTCTTAACATATCCAATATCAAGACTTACATACTTTTCCAAACTAGCCATCCTAATAATACCAATCTAAATCAATTTTAAGCAAAAGGATCTGATGACCACTCTCGTTAACCCATTCTATACTCTTCAATGCCTTCAGGGCTGTGTCAAGAATAACTCTGCCCTGAATAAAAAATGTTTGCTTAAGACAAACAATCTGCACTGCTACCTTTTTGACCCTCAAAGCAAGGACTTTGGCAAGAATCTTGTAAGAAACATTCGATAGTATTATAGGTGTCATGCACTAATAGAATCTCTAGCTGAAATTCGAATTCTCAGGAATGAGCTTAAGAAAAACTTGATTTTGGAACTCCCCCATTCTTACTGTAGGAAAAAGCTCCCATTTCATAGCCACAACATGCGTTTCCCAATAACCTTCCACATTCTCTTAAAGAATTCTCATGGCAATCCATCCATAGCAGGCAATTTGCCATTTTTCATTTTATGATAAGTCCGATTCGTCGTTTATAATTGACATGCTTTCATGGCTAGGGTTTGATCAGCAATTTGTTGGTATGGTGAAAGCACTCTTTTTAATTTTTTTAGGATTTATGTCTATTAATGGTACTCTTTCAGAGAAAATTATTCAGCCCAAACCCATGAAGCAAGAATGCACCTTAGCTCCCTATTTATATGTGTTAGATATTGATGCCCTGAGCTATTTTCTTGACACTGCTCAAGGTTGGTGGGAAAAGGGAGCAGGACCGGGAAATGCGATTTTCAAAAGCTTCTTGGAGTAAAACATTCCTAGAGTGATTTTTACACAAGGTTTTTTTTTTTGGATTGACCAATGGGGCATTTGAACCTTGAATTCCATTGTTTACATCAAATTATTCAAAACCAAAACCGGTGACCGGACTGGTCTACCTATCAAACTGGGTTTTGAACCAGGACCGGTCAAACCAGGACTGATCAGATCTCAATGAACCATGATACCAAACCAATAGAGACAATATATGCAAAGTTTGCTCAACTATATACCATGTAAAGGTGAATATGTCAAAATGGCACCGAGTGCAATACATATCAGCAACAAAATACATAATCAATGAGGCTCTAAATGGCCTCTAGACTGCAAAAACAATGCTACAAGCTATGGGGCCACTGGCCTAATACAAGTCCACATATCTGAGATCGACATGATCACTTCTCATCATGACCAAACTCATCACCACTACTAGACATCAAATCATCAACATGAGCTACATAAATAATCTGGCTCATAGTTTGAGGCCTCCTAAGACTCCTCTGCAACCTCAGTGGCAGTGGTAGTAGTAGCAGCAAAATAGACATGGAAACTACAAATCATTGATCAACATGATCACTCATGAAACTCAACATTGATTCAGCGGTACAAGAAATGGGATTATCAACAAGAGATACATAAACATCATCTAGCTCAAAGTCTTCAGACTTGGATTGCTCTACCTTATAATATGATAGAGATTGAAAAACTTTAACATGTCTAACCAATGATTTTGGTTTGATTGAAGGGTTCATTTCCTCAACCTTATAATGTGGTAGAAAAATTTTAGCATGCCTAACCAATTATTTTCCTTTGAGTGAAGGGTACATTTTCGTTAAGGCCATTGTCGAGGAGTTCAACAATCAATACCACCAACATCAACAAAGTTCAACAATCAATGCCACCAAAATCAAGGTACTTATAGGGCTTCATGCTCTTGATCAAATGCCAATCTCATACCCTCATGCATGAAAGAATCAAATAGAAACATTGCAAACCCCCAAACCATGAAATCCTGAAAACCATTAAGTCCAATGAATTTTGAGTGAAATATAAAATTCTAGTTTCTCCATATGAAATCCATTGAGGCCTATTACCACTCAAACTAGTAGGGGACCTAAAAGGGACTCCTAAAAGGACAACTGCTAGACCAAGGGCAACTATGGAGACTTAGCCCATTGCCACCTCGACTAAGACTCCCTACTCTTTACGGGAGGAGTCCCGGTATATAGGAAGTCACTTATAAAGGATGGATCAACAAATAGATGTGAAATGACTTCAATCATCCTTTCTCTAGAACAAAATGAAGAATGAAGCTTGCATGCTCTTTAAGCAAGGTACAATATTTTCTAGGAAAAGGAGGTGAGGATTTGAGGGTTAGGCTAAAGGAATATAACTTGTAAAGGAGCTTCCCAATCCCTAAAATCCTTGTAAAACTTGAATTCCTTAGTTGTCCTTAATGAATTGTCTTTGATAAGAAAATGGATCACACAAGGCCAAGTGGACCCAGCCTAAGTTAAGGGGAGGGAGTTTAGCAATCGATGATGATCTTAACCTAAACAAGGCAGGGGAAAGGACCAAAACAAGAATTTTTACTTAAAGGTGTCAAATTGATCCTATAAGGTGCTAGTCTTGGGGATACCAGGGCAAAGTTTGATCTCAGACCTAGGGCTTAGGATATCTTGCAATCCCACTATCGAAATCTCTTCAAATTCAAAGGAGACCTTGAGGACACAATAGCATAGTAGGGGCTAGGAGATCGAACTTTTTCAAGGGCTACTTTGTCGGGAAAATGATGCCCTTTGGTGGCCCAGCGTGGCTAGACCTAGAAAAGGGAGGAAAAAGATTGAAAAAAGGGGTTTAAGGTGACCACCTTTTGATGTATCAGTGCCTAATTCCTCTTGGGGATATGGATTCAAGGAGAATTATGAAGAAGGATCCGTCTCTAGTTCAAGCAGGCTCTAAAGTCAACTTCGTCCAACGTTAGGGAAAAAGATGAAAGTGACCTTAAAGCATTTATACTTCGTTTGCAAATGGAGATGGCCTATTGAGGTAACTTCGATCTCTAGGTCATTCAATAAACATGGCCCATACATAGAGATAAGCTATATAGAAACATAATCCCACATTGATTTTGTAAATGCATACAACAATTAGCCCTAAAATAGCGAAAATCTCATGATCAATGTATGCAGCAAAGTAAAAGAAAATAGCATCAAAATTGTACTTACATGTAAGAGAATATATCCAACCATCAACATATTTGCAATATAAGAAGCTCCAAGATAAGAAAACCCAATCCAAACATCAAAATTCATCCATGATCAAATTCGTCCTCCAAGTAGAACTGTGAAGTTCTCAAAAAAGAGAATAAACCAAGTAACGTGATGATACAAAATGAATTCAAGTCACTCCTATTTACACACTAATTATGAGTTCGAATTACCTAATTTGGCCTACATTAGCCCATAAAATAAAATAATGAGCAAAGTAACTAACTTTTGGTGACAAGCCCACCAAACTAGCTCACAAATAGAATAATAAGCCTCTCAAGGGGTCAAATGAGAAACTATGCATGTCATACGGCCCTCCAAGAGCCCTGATGAGGTCCATAAGTGCCATAATGATGAATAGGACCCTCAAAAGTGGTGGACAAGGGGGTGGCCTCTTGTTCTCTAAACAATAAACCTATGGTGCTCCCAGTGAGTGTGGGGGCACACTAATAACCTCATGGGTATCCAAGTAAGTCAAAGATGCCTACAGACCATTTGTAAGGGCTCAGATGATGGAATGAATGATACCACATCAACGTACAAGTCATGGGTCACCTGCCAAGTGTATGGTGCAACTGTGGGGACGGTTGGGCATGGTGTACCAGGTGCATCTTCCTCATCCAATAGGTGGATCTCGAGGGATCTTTCAACATCTCTAGAGATCCATGGTGTGTTGTCTAATGTTGTGGAGGCCCATGGCTCTCTACACACACCCTACATGTGCCAATGTAGCCATCTGGAGAGTTAAGACCCTGTATAGGGAGACCAAACTCAGGATGGCCACCATTTGCAATCCAGCATAAGATCCAATGCGTCCCCTAGCCCTCCAGCACAACAAGTCATTAAAGTAATCGGGTAAAATAGCTTACAAACCATGTACAACAAGTGGACACTTCATAATGGCATGCCCTTCCATAGTGGGATTTGGCGTGTGCTAATGTCTACAAGCTTCAAAGGGGGTTAACCAGTGTTAATTTTGGGCAACTAGGTCCAAACTCCATGTTGCATTGCTCATATGATGATGATTATATTTTCGTTGGATTCCTCTTTCAGATAGGTGTAGGATTGATCTAAAGATCATCTTGTTTGGATGACCAGAACATATATTATGATTTTATTTTCCACACAAGTGCAAGGTCGGCCAGATTTGTAATGTAGGCTTGCAAGCCCAATAGATGTGTCACACACCCTCACTGATGGATATAAATTGGAGAGACTTGAAGCTAATTTGCTCATCATCTCATCACACATTCTCTCTTGCAATCTGATTGTTGATCAGCCTTTTGAAAGCCTCTCTCTCTCACACGTGCGAAGCTGAAGCTGGGAAAAGTGCGGATTGTTTTAGGGCTCTTTGCTGGCACATTGACCGTGGTCAAAACATGGAGTTTTAACCTCCAACAAGTAAAGAAATTCTGATCTCTTGAGGCCACATTAGAGGGCACAAAGATCTAGGAAAAGAGAGACCATTGACCAAAGCCCTAATTTGCAGTGTTGACTTTTTCTATTGACCAACGTTGACTTTTTGGAGTTGTCTTTGAAGGGTGTGTGTGACACTTGGATGACTGGCTGATCTAATGTTGAGAAAGACTTTGTTGGCCGGTGCATCCTGTTCACTGCCGTAACGCACGTCACTCTCTATCTTTGCTGGACAAGAAGAATTGTAAATTCTGAATTATTATTGGCTTGTCTTCTGTTGATCTATTATTATGTTCTATTAGCATTTTATTTTCATGTTTATGTGATTGTTAAATTGAATCGGGCCTATAAGAAAGACTGAAGTAAAGCTGTATTAAGCATAGAACATACCATGCTTTCTAAATTTAACGTAGTATTAGAGCTAAGTTGAAGACAAAGCCCAAGTTAGTATGAAAAGCAATCACCGAAGAAGAAATCCTATCAAAGACCAATGACCTCCTCAATCCATAAGGGTTTCAAATCTGATGATAACCTAGCTGACAAGTGTGATTATCATGCATGGAAGATGTCCTTGGATTTGGCATTAGAAGATCAAGATGTCATGGATTATGTGCAGGGGAAGATTCCTGAGCCTCCATCAAATGCACCTGTTGCCACAAAGACGAAGTATAGAAAAGGGGAAATCAAAGCAAAGATGATTATCAGGGATTTATTCATAAGCACTTTGTTGCTTACATCTTCGAGCTGGGCACATCTAAAGAGATGTATGATAAGTTGGTTAGCATGTTCAGGGCTAGAATGTTAATCAAGTGTTTTTCTTCAAGAATCAATTGAAGAATATCAAGAAGGGCAAAGAAGAATCTGTTCAATCCTATTTTACAAGGCTCACTGAAATCAAGAACAATCTCCTAGCTATTGGAGAAGAAATACATGATCAAGAGATGGTTCTCATTACGCTTGGAGGTCTCCCCTGTGATTGGTATGTATTCAATACTACTATTCTTAATAATAATGTGATTCCTGATTTTGATGAAATATTAACGAGATGCGCTCAAGAGGAGACAAGAATGATGGAAAGAGATCATCCCTCTAATGGAAATGGAGGTGACCCTACTGCTTTTGTCGTTCATGCAAAGAAGAGGAACAATGGTGGTCCGAGAAATCAAAACCATGGAAGATCGGGGCCTAAAGGAAGGAAAGGAAGATGTTACACTTGTAACAAGTTTGGTCACTATGCAAGAGAGTGCCCCAATACAAGGGACTCTCCCAGGGATGATGACAACAACAACTCCAGGGGGAATGACAATCAAAGGAACAACAGGTTCAAAGGAAAGAGGAAGGCTCCCTCTGATCGTAGTGGAAATGGGCAACCTTTCAAGAGGTCAAGAAATTCCAGGTACGATGAGTCTAATGTTGTTGATAATAAGAAAAATGAATTTATTCTTGTATCTTCCCTCTCTGCTGCATCTCATCCCGACACCCTAGATGTCTGGCTGATTGATAGTGGTGCTTCAAGGTACCTCACAGGTTATAAAGAAGCCCTCTCTGCTTTGATTGAGAAGGATAATAATCTGGAAATTATCCTTGGAGATAATGCCACCTATCCCATGAAAGGGACAAGGACTGTGACCCTCCATCTATTTCAAGGTCAAGTCCTCCATTTACAAAATGTGTTGTACGTACCTGATTTGAAGAAGAACCTTTTGTTTATTTCAGCAATGGAAGACAAAGGATTCAAGGTGGCATTTGTTGATGGAAAGGTACGCATCTGGAAGAAGAACTTCAAAGAAGCTCTTACTATTGGTCTTAGAGTTGATACACTCTACTAGGTTGGAGGAAGTCCATTGGGGGCTATTTCATGTGATACAACTCTTCAAGCTGAGTTATGGCACCAGAGGTTTGCACACATTCATTACAAAGCCCTTCTCGAAGCAAGGAAGGTGGTGACAGGGATGCTCGAGTTTGAAGATGATCATGAAGGTATATGTCAGGGTTGTGCCAAAGGGAAGCATACAAGGGGACCATTCCCCTCAAGTATCACAAAGACATTTGATATCTTGCAATTGATACATTCTAATTTGTCTGGTATGCTGCCTGTAACATCCTTGGGAGCATGTTCCTATTACATGACTTTTATAGATGACTTCTCTCGCAAGACCTGGATATAATTCTTGAAGAAGAAGGACGAAGCAAATGGTTTTGTACCTTCAAGGCCTTGGTAGAAAATCATACCGGGAAGAAAATCAAAATTTTGAGGACCGACAATGGGACCGAGTATGAGTCAAATGAGTTCAATGACATTTGCAGAGAAGTTAGCATTAATAGGGAGACCACAACTGTGTATACTCCTGAGCAAAATGGTGTTGTTGAAAGAAAGAACAAGATCATTGTGGAAGTTGCCCGCGCCATGCTATATGACCAAGGTCTTCTGAAGTTTCTATGGGGAGAAGTTGCGAACACTGTTGTGTATGTTCAAAATAGATGACCGCGTTCCACTTTGAACTCCGAAACTCCCGAAGAAGTCTTCTCTAGTAAGAAACCTGATGTTTCTAATTTTAGAGTTTTTAGTAGTCCTATTTATTTTAATGTGCCGAAAGAAAAGAGAAGCAAGTTGGATGCTTCTGGAAAGAAGGGAATGTTTGTGAGCTACAGTGAAACTTCAAAGGCATATAGAATCTATGTGCCTGGTCAAAGAGAAGTGGAGATATGCCACGATGTCACCTTCGATGAAGATGTTGCCCTCAAGAAAGTAAGAAATCTTCCTAGCTCAAAGGATGACAAAGAAGAAGAAGCTGAAAAATCGAAGGATGAACCGATGCTCGATGTTGAAGGACCTATGGATCCTACTGATCCACCTCCTTCAAATAAGAAAAGACCCACACGGCTCAGGGACACTCTCGAAGATGCTGAGAGACATATTGCCCCAAGGGGGACATTCTGTGAAAGCAAGAAGTCGAATAGATACCAAGGGTATCTAGCAACCATGAGTACAATTGTACAATCTGAGCCTAGATCATTTGAAGAAGCCGTAAAGCATCAAGTTTGGAAGAATGCCATGCACGAAGAATATGAATCTATTATGAAGAATGATGTTTGGGAAGTGGCCCTGAGACAAGAGGACAAATCTGTTGTCACCTCGAAATGGCTCTTCTAGATCAAGCATGGAGCCGATGGAAGCGCTGAAAAGTACAAGGCAAGATTTTTTGTCTGAGGCTTCTCTCTAAAAGAAGGTGTTGGCTTGTGGTTTTTATGAACAATAAGGCAACATGGGAAGCTAAGCAAATGAAGAGCAGGAATGGCTGAAGTGAAAGTCGAACACTCCAAGCGCGGGTCGGGCAGACACCCCGTAGTCAAAAGAAGAAAGAGCTCTTACCACTTACCTCTTCGCATTACCAACCTCTCCACACGTCGCAAATCGCGCACCGCAAATCATATCATTTACCTCCCATTTCTCATCACAAAGCTCCCAATCTACGATTTGCGATATAAGTTGGGCCCCACCTCCATCATGCCACGTCTCCTTTCTGCCATCACACATCGCACTTCACGGCTTATAACATTTACCTCCGTTGCTCATAAAAAAACTCCTGATTTTCGATCTACGGGCAGGCACACCTCCTTGCCACGTCACCTTCGCTCATCCAATTCGCACTTCGCAAGTTTTAACATTTACCCTTTGCTCCTCATAACAAAAACTCTCGACTTACGATCTGCAGGCGGGCCCACCTCCTTGCCATGTCACCCCCGCTCATCGCACTTCGCTCTTCGCAAGTTTTAACACTTACTCCCCGTTGCTCATAACAAAAACGTTGATTTGCGATTTGCGAGCAGGCCCACCTCCTTGCCACGTCACCCCCGCTCATTGCACTTCGCAAGTTTTAACACTTACCTCCCCGCTGCTCATAACAAAGACGTCAATTTGAAATTTGTGGGTGAGCCCACCTCCTTGCAATGTCACCCCCACTATTGCACTTCGCACTTCGCACTTCGCAGTTTTTAACACTTACCTCCCTGTTGCTCATAACAAAAACATCGATTTGCGATCTGCGGGCGGGCCCACCTCGTTGCCACGTCACCCCTGCTCATCGCACTTCGCACTTCGCAAGTTTTAACACTTGCCTCCCCACTACTCATAACAAAAACGCCGATTTGCGATCTGCGGGCAAGCCCACCTCCTTGCCATGTCACCTAAGCCCATCCACTGTCTTTGTCCCACTCTTTGCAGTGTTAACCATTCCGCTATGTGTTAATGCCATAGGCCCCACTTTAAGCTCTACCATTTGTCTCGCTAACTCCACCATTACTTCCGCCATTTTCCCTCATCTCCGCTTCCTATCACTCATCCTACGGCTCATGATCTTTTTCGACCCCCCTTCACCTTCTAAAGGTTAACGCCGAGGGGGGTCCGAAATGGCCAGTTTTGGAAACCGCCTCCAGTGTTACGTCTCAGCTTGCAGTGATTTCGCATCCCCCCCATCCAATACCACAAACCGAATAGCCCCCCCTCCGAAATCTGGTCTCCGATTTTGCAAGTTAAGCACAGAATGGGTTGTTGGCGAAACAAACACAGCTATGGTTTATTCAGTTTGTCCAAGAAATCTCCGCTAAAGAGCCAGGCACGCATGGCACGACTGACCGTTTCATAATGGTTAAGTGGAAATCATGAGAACGAGGGAGTGGAGGCTTTCCATAGCAGGTGGAATCATGTGATGAAAGTCAGATTGCACACCTGTTCACAGCCACTCCTTGCTGCCCCATTTTGAAGATTCCAGGATTTGGCCTTCGTGGCCAACTATGTTTTCTCTTTTACTGTTTGATTATGACGTTTTGCTGGTGAAATCTCGATTTCACCCAATTCTGTTTTGATTTCCTGATTACGGGAGTGATTGCTTAATGCACGCTCTGCGAGTTGGTTAGGATATTTTGATTTTCACATGTGTGGGCCGATCATGAATGATTATTCGATCATAAATCCTCAAGGAGAACTCTATATGTAGAGAGTTCAGAGATGAAAGGAGAGTTCTGAATTTTGGAGAATTTTTGTTGTAGTTCTGTATGATTGTGCTCTTTATGCTCTGAGATACATACTTGGGAGAGTTGTTTTGAACATAATATGATACAAAACGTTGTTTATTTGGATTCCAGATGGGGCAGTGAGTAATATGTATCTGTATTCTATTTGTTTATCAGTAATCTCATGTTTATGTATAATCATCTTTCCATGTTTTGCTTCTTTAATGATTCGTGTAATGTAGTTGTCGATGGTATGCATTTTTATTCATGAATTCATGTATGAATAACGCTCATGTGTTAAACTTGTTGTGCCCCCTTAATTCGCGCTCCACGAATCTCTATTGTTGGTCACATTCCACTTACATCCGCTTCCTCTGAGTTCACGGGAGATAGATTCTTAAGACTTTTAAGCCTGTCTCTCGCGAGTTCCTCCTCCATTCCTTCTCAACACCTCTGCATATTTTGAAAGCCTCTTCTCATTGTTTCATACTTGGCCCATTTTAAAAAGCCACCAAGCCATACAGCCTCCTGAGCCCTCTCGCAGTATAAGGTGATTCACATGAATCAGACTCCAAAGTCTTCACCATTCCTGAACCACCACAATCATTATCCTCTTAATCCATATTTTGTCAAAGGCACCCCTTAAAATTATCTACGCCTAACCTCTAATTTCAAGATGTCCTAGGCACTGCTATTTTGCAACTCAACGTTGTCTCTAGGAGCTACAACATCTTTTTGGCATCGTTGTCGGGGAACGAATTAGAAAATATTTTCCTTGGGATACGACATTATCTTCACCCTTTAATCAGGTGAGCACGAAGGGTTGAGAGTTGCATAGCCCTCACCTTGGCGACTCCACTATTATCAAAGTTCAAATCAATTGTAATCCTGGCTTACACAAGGCCTCATACTCGATCAGATACTTCCCAGCAGAGAACCCCTTCTGTATCTAATCCCGAAAAGATCATATGTAAGAGAATCTGGAAGGAGTAGCAACCCAGCTAGGTTGACCTACCCTCATTTTCTCTAGAAGATTCGCCTTCCTCATCCCAAAAAGTTGACATCTATGGCCCTGGCTCCACAGCCCGTGTACTAGAGTATCCTCCAGAAACCTCTGCTTTAACCAGTTCAGCCATAAAAGACGAAGCCAAATCCGCTGATACTTCTCTACCTCCCTTGCACCCTACTCCTGAGGCTAAAGAAGTTAAAGAAGTTGCAGCATTCCAAAGCTTTTTACAGAGAAATATCCAAACCTCTACTCACCACATACCTGTTATACATAAGCCAACTCATCCTCATAACCTACCACCACCGCCCCTCATGGTTGTACCTAGTTTCCTCCTCAACAAGTATACTCCATTGGCTCTACCTCAAGTACTAAATGACATGCCACAAGATTATCTAAAGCTCCTGCCTCATTTCACCGGGGAGGACAATACTTCTGCATAGAGACATATTGAAAACTTTTGTGCCTTTGCTGAGAATGTGAATGTAGAGCACTTATATGTGGTGTTAAGGCTTTTCGTCAAATCCTTGGATGGAGAAGCCCGAAAATGGTTCAAGTCTCTAACCGACAACATAGTCCACACTTGGGAAGAAATGGAAAATTTCTTCACATTAAAATGGGGAGAAAAGAGGGACCATGGATACGTTCTCACCGAGTTCAATGCTCTAAAAAAAGACACAATGAGGATGTGATAGAATACATAAAGAGGTTCAATAAGCTCTATAATAATATTCCTGCTGAAATAAAGCCCCCCAAGCAGTTGCTAAGGTGGTCTTTGCAGGAGCTTTCGAATCAGAGTTTGGGTTCACCCTAAGAGAAAGAAAATCCACATCTCTGGATTAGATCCAGACTGATGCATTGGAGATAGAAGCAAACTTTGCTTCTACTGGTAAATTCAAGGGGAAGACAGAACATGAAGCCAGAAGAAAGAATAGGGAGGAGGCTTCTACTTGAAATCAGGAGAGGGAATCACAAGAGTATAGAATGGAAGAAATGAATAAGCTAATCAAAAACCTTTCAAATAAGTTGATCAAGCTTGAATTGGAGGCCAAGAATTCCCCTCCTTGTCCCAACCAAATGATTCCTAACTGGGGGTTTAATCCTCAATATTGGAAGCCCCCTCTGCAGCTATTGCGGCAGGAGAGGAAGGAGAAAGAAGACCACATTCAACCCCCTCTATACCTAGAGGGAGAAGTGGAAGGACAGCCCGAGGAAGTCACAGACAGCCAAGAAGATCAATTCCTTGCCTACTCTAATGATGAGGGTGAACTCGTCCTGCAAGGGGAGCAAGAGGAGAAGGAAGTCCCTTCAGAGGATCAGGATATTGACAATTACTGTAGACAATTCGTGGATTTTATGCAAGCTCAACTCCACAAGAAATTTGACCTCAGGTCCTCCAGGAAGAGAACCCGAGTGCAAGAACAAAATGAAGTGTCGATATCAAGATAACAAACTCCTAGTCTTGCCAGTAAAGGGAAGAAGCCATTAGAAGAGTAAACCCCTCATAAGGCCACTGCATCCACTTCCACAAGACAAGAAGTTGATCCTCCCAAAAATGAGAAGTCCTCATCTATACCCTTGAAGTTGCCCAACCCCCCTAAAGAGCATTCCAAAGAAGCCATTACGGAAAAAGGGCTCGCACCTTTTAATCTCCAGAAAGAACTAGAGAAGGTCAAGATCCTGATTCCCCTGATCGAGCTCCTCAAACAGCCTTCATACAAAGCTCAAGTGTCCCAATTCATGCAGCCCCATGGTGTAAGCCCTCTGCCTAACAACCTCAACCTGCAAGAAGAACAACCCATGGTGGTGTTTGGACCTCATGAAGAAGAGCAGGACTCGGCCACTCCCCCGTTCTATGCGACTCTGGTGATACATGACTTACTATTGCACAATTGTATGTTGGATTTTGGGGCTTCACATAACCTGTTGCCTTTGTCTGTCACGGAACAGTTGGGATTGCAGATTACAAGGCCTTATAAAGACCTGTATTATTTTGACTCCACAAGGGTGAAGTGCTTGGGTATGATAAAAGACCTAATAGTGAAATTAGCCCAGATGTCGGCCAAAAGTGTGGTAATGGATATTGTTGTAGCTGATATCCCAGCTCAGATTGGAATGTTGTTGTCCAGATCCTAGGGTTCCAGGATAAAACTCGACCTCACCTACCCTACTATCCCCGTGTTCCATGGGGAAGAAAGAAGATTATACCGGAGTCCAAGTTTGTAAAGATGGTCACCAAAGTTGATGGTTCGACCAACTCTCCAGTGTATGGCAAGGAGGGTGAATTTTCCTGTCTTATGCTCGAGGATGAAAATTTCCTGCAAGAAACGAAGGTCTATCCTCTAAGACAGGGGGATCCTATAAGTAGAGAGGAAAACAAGATTTGGACCTTGCAGTTTGATGGGGCTTATTCACGAGAAGGAAACAAGGCCAGGGTATTCTTGATATCACCTAAAGGTTGCTTAGTTCCACTCTCCTTCAAGTTGGAATTTGAAGCCACAAACAACGTCGCTGAGTATGAAGCCTTGTTGTTGGTATTGCAGGTAGCACGGAACATGAACATATAGAACCTCAAGGTGTTTGGAGATTCAAAGCCAGTAGGCAAGCCAAGAGCCAATGCCAAACTAAGAACCCGCGGCTCAGAACTTACGAGAACAAAGTATGGGATTTGGTTGAGAACTACTTCCCTGCTTTCAACATTCAGTTCATGCCTAGGGATAAGAACAGAATGGGCGACTCACTAGCTGTGGCTACTAGCAATTTCCGCCCTCCGCAGAATCCGTTACTCAGATATGAGGTGGAAGTGAGATATCGCCCATCTATTCCGGACAACGTAAAACATTGGCAAGTCTTCGAGGATGAAGGGCAAGTCAAGCTTTTTATGGAGATGGTGGGCGAATTCTCGAATTTGGTGATCGACTTAGTGACCAAGGACGATAGTGAAGAACCAAAAACCAGATGGGAGGAAACACTGGCCGGCCACCGAGTCTTGCAATTAAAGGGAAATATTATTCCCAAGGGTCTTGTGCCATTGGAAAGATTGTTTGATAAAAATGATAACCCGATGAACCCCAGCAAACCGACCCCCAATGAGCCAGTCAGGGATTTGAATATCAGGACAGAGGAAGAGCCGAAGGTGATGAAGCTGTTGAAAGGATTTCCCAAAGAATATCAAGAACAGTACCTGAAGCTCTTTTGATACAAAGATGTCTTCGCTTCGTCATACCAGGACTTGAAGACCTTTGATTGATGTCATACAGCATAAGATACCTCTAAAAGAAGACGCTAAGCCTCATAAGCAGAAGTTGAGGCAGATCAACCCTCTTCTTCTCCTGGCTATTGAAAAAGAAATAAAGAAGTTGTTGCAGGCAAAGATCATTGTCCCTCTAAGGTACTCTGAATGGGTGGCGAACCTGGTGCCCGTAAGGAAGAAAACCGGTGAGATCAGGTTGTGTGTGGATTTCCGCAATCTGAACAGAGCCTCACTCAAAGACAACCATCCCCTCCCGAAGATGGACCACATCTTGCAAAAGGTGGTGGGATCCTCCTGCATGTCCATGATGGACAGTTTCTCATGATATAATCAGGTGGCGGTGCTCCCAGAAGACCAAAAGAAGACAACGTTCACTACGCCTTAGGGAACCTTCATGTACGCTTGAATGCCTTTCAGCCCGATAAACGTTGGTGCCACATTCTAGCACGTGATGGAAATCACTTTCATAGGTGACCAGGATAAGTTTGTGGTGATTTACCTGGACGATATCACCGTATTCTCGAATAGTGACGCTGAGCATATAGAGCATCTTCGACGAACATTTGACAAATGTCGGAGGTATGCTCTGTCTCTTAACCCCCAAAAAATCCATGTTTGCCCTAAAAGAAGGAAAGCTATTAGGGCATATAGTAACCAAAGAAGGGGTAAAGATTGACCCGAAGCGGGTGGAGGTGATAAATGGCATTTCCCTACCAAGAAACAAAAAGTAAGTACAGGTATTCCTAGGAAGAATAAATTTCCTCAGAAGGTTCATCCCAAATTATGTCTAGATTGTCTGAAACATCACCGAAATGCTGAAGAAAAATAGTGAAGTAAAATGGACTACTCAATCCATGGATTCTTTCAACAGGATCAAGCAGGCCTTTGCAGAAGCTCCAGTGCTAGTGGATCCCGATTATGGAAAACCATTCATGATTTTTTCTTTTGCCTCCCCTTATACAATAGTTGCGATGCTGCTACAAAAAAACAATGAAGGGCACAAACAACCTATTGCGTTCTTCAACCAAGTCCTCTGAGATGCTGGACTAAAATATAATATCCTAGAAAAGCAAGCATATGCTCTGGTCAAGTCACTTAAAGCATTTCGGGTGTACGTATTACAGTCTGTCATAACATCTTACGTACCCACTGCAGCAGTGAAGGATATTCTGGTGCAGGGCGACAGCAAAGGAAAAAGGGGTAAATGAATAGCTAAGATTCAGGAGTACGAGATGGAGATAAAGCCTACCAAACTCATCAAAAGGGCAAGGAATGAGAAAAATTATGTCTGAATCCAACTGTCAAGCTCTAGGGATTAATATGTCCATGACAGGAGGAGAAGCGCAAGAGGATAGAGGTGCACATCAGGGCATAGAATCTTCCACACAAAAGACACATGTAAAGTACCTTCTATCCTTATGGTATAAAAATATAGTGGAGTACCTGTTAACCCTGAGGTGCCCCCCTAACTATGACAAGACCAAGTATCACACTTTAAGGTTAAGATCTCAAAAGTATATTGTGGCAAACAAGCGACTATATGGGAAGGACCCAGCTGGGATTTTACTACTATGTTTAACAGAGCAAGAGGTGGACAAAGTGATGACAGAGTTCCATGAAGGAATATGTGGTGGGCATTACAGCTGTCGATCCACCGCTCACAAGATCCTGAGAGCAGGCTTCTTTTGGCCCAACCTATTTGGTGGCGTACATGCTCGCGTCCGGGCCTACGAAAAGTGTCAAATATTCTCCGAAAAGCAAAGGTTCGCACCTCTCCCCTTGATCCCAATTCATGTGGAAGAGTCGTTTAAACAGTGGGGAATCGTCTTCATAGGTGAAATTCACCCGGCTTCTAGCAACCAACATTGATGGATCCTCACCACCACGGATTATTTCACTAAATGGATTGAGGTCGTGCCGGCAAGGAATGCCACAGATTTGGTGGCGATCAAGTTCTTGGAGCAAAATATAATAGCCACGTTTGGATGCCCTGCTAAAATCATAACAGATAACGCCTAGGCTTTTAAGTCGGCTAGGTTCGTGAAGTTCTGTCAACATTAAAATATCATTCTAGGGCACTCCACTGCATATTACCCACAAGGGAACGAGCTGGCGGAGTCATCTAACAAGTCATTGGTGAGAATCTTGAAAAAGACCATCAACGAAAACCAAAAGAACTGGGATTCTCAGCTCAAGTTTGCACTTTGGGCGAATCGCATCACCACTAAAAGATCCAAAGGGAAGTCCCCTTATGAGCTGGTGTACGGCAGAGCAGCAGTCTTCCCTATTCAGCTCGCATTACCCGTGGCCTGATTCTTACAAGAGAGCAAGGAAGAGCCAAAACGACCTTATCAGAAGAATGAACCAATTGGTCAAACTAAATGAAACACGGGAACAGGTAAGCCTCAGACTAGCAACATACCAAGAAAAGATGAAAGGCTTAGTTGACCAAAGAGCTAAAGACTAGGAAATCCAAGCAGGGGATTTGGTGCTGCGATGGGATGTCAGACGGTCAGACAAAGGGAAACATGGGAAGTTCGACCCCCTTTGGTTTGGTCCATTCAAGGTGGCAGAGGTCAAAGGCAACAATACCTTCGTGCTGGAGAATTTGGAAGGAAACACACTCGAGATGCCTATCAATGGATAGTTTCTCAAGCCTTACTTCTAGCACCGATAGCGAGCTACGACTATCTATTTTACATATCCTCAAATTGTATATATGTTGTTTATTATTTCCGCATGAATTCCTGTATTTTTTTTAGTTAAAGCTGCTTGAAAATGTTTCTAACGATGATCCTAGGCACATTAAGAAGAACACAAGCAAGTGGTCTGCGAGTTCTCGACACACTCGAACGAGTGTGTCATCCCCAATGGAACAAATGTTGGCTTGTGGTTTCTATGAACGATAAGGCAACATGGGAAGCTAAGCAAATGAAGAGCGGGAATGGCTTAAGTGAAAGCCGAACACTCCAACCGCGGGTTGAGTAGACACCCCGTAGTCAAAAGAAGAAAGAGCTCTTACCACTTACCTTTTCGCATCACCAACCTCTCCACTCGTCGCAAATCGCACATCACAAATCATATCATTTACCTCCCATTTCTCATAACAAAGCTCCTGATCTGCAATTTGCGATATAAGTTGGGCCCCACCTCCGTCATGCCACGTCACCTTTCCGCCATCGCACATCGCACTTCGCAGCTTATAACATTTACCTCCGCTACTCATAACAAAAACTCTCGACTTGCGATCTGCAGGCGGGCCCCCCTTGCCACGTCACCTCCGCTCATCGCACTTTGTACTTCGCAAGTTTTAACATTTACCCTTCGCCCCTCATAATAAAAACTCTCGATTTGTGATCTGCGGGCGGGCCCACCTCCTTGCCACATCACCTCCGCTCATCACACTTCGCAAGTTTTAACACTTACCTCCTCGTTGCTCATAACAAAAACGTCGATTTGCGATCTGCGGGCGGAACCACCTCATTGCCACGTCACCCCCGCTCATCGTACTTCGCAAGTTTTAACACTTACCTCCCCGTTGCTCATAACAAAAACGTCGATTTGTGATCTGCAGGCAAGCCCACCTCCTTGACACGTCACCTCCGCTCATCGCACTTCGCACTTCGCAAGTTTCAACACTTACCTCCCTACTATTCATAACAAAAAAAACAATTTGCGATCTGTGGGCGGGCCCACCCCCTTGCCACGTCACCTAAGCCCATCCACTGTCTTTGTCCCACTCTTTCCAGTGTTAACCATTCCGATATGTGTTAGTGCCACAGGCCCCACTTTAAGCTCCGCCATTTCTCCCGCTAACTCCACCATTCCTTTCGCCATCTTCCCTCATCTCTGCTCACTATCACTCATCCGATGGCTCATGACCTTTTTGGGCCCCCCTTCACCTTTTGAAGGTTAACGCTGGGGGGGTGGGGGTCCGAAATGGCCAGTTTTGGAAACCACCTCCGGTGTTACATGTCAGCCTACAGTTATTTCACACCCCCCCCATCCAATACCACAAACCGGACAGGCCCCCCTCTGAAATATGGTCTCTGGTTTTGCAAGTTAAGCACAACATGGGTTTTTGGCAGAACAAACACAGCCATGGTTTATTCAGTTTGTCCAGGAAATCTCCGTTAAAGAGCCAGGCACGTGCGGCACGACTGGCCGTTTCATAACGGTTAAGTGGAAATCATGAGAATGAGGGAGTGGAGACTTTCCACGGCAGGTGGAATCATGTGATGAATGCCAAATTGCCCACCTGTTCACAGCCACTCCTCGTCGCGCCATTTTTAAGATTCCAGGATTTGGCCTCCGTGGCCAACTATGTTTTCTCTTTTACTATTTGATTATGATGTTTTGCTGGTGAAATCTCGATTTCACCCGATTCTGTTTTGATTTCCTGATTATGGGAGTGATTTTTTAATGCACACTCTGCGAGTCGGTTAGGATATTTTTATTTTCACATGTGTGGGCTGATCACGAATGATTATTCGATCATAAACCCTCGAGGAGAACTCTATATGTAGAGAGTTCATAGATGAAAGAAGGGTTCTAAATTTTGAAGAATTTTTGCTGTAGACCTGTATGACTGTGCTCTTTATGCTCTGAGATACATATTTGGGAGAGTTGTTTTTAACATAATATGATATACAGCACTGTTTATTTGGATTCCAGATGGGGCAATGAGTAGTATGTATTTGTATTCTCTTTGTTTATCAGTAATCTCCTGTTTATGTATAATCATCTTTCCATGTTTTGTTGCTTTGATGATTCGTGTAATGTAGTTGTCAGTGGTATGCATCTTTATTCATGAATTCGTGTATGAATTGTATGAATAACGCTCATGTGTTAAACTTGTTGTGCCCCCTTAATTCGCGCTCCACGAATCTCTATTATTGGTCACATTCCAGTTACATCCGCTTCCTCTGAGTTCACGGGAGATAGATTCTTAAGACTTTTAAGTCTGTCTCTCGCGGGTTCCTCCTCCATTCCTTCTCAACACCTCTTCATATTTTGAAACCCTCTGCTCATTGTTTCATACTTGGCCCATTTAAAAAAGCCATCGAGCCATACAGCCTCCTGAGCCCTCTCGCAGTATAGGGTAATTCGCATGAATCGGACTCCAAAGTCTTCACCATTCCTGAACCACCACAGTCATTATCCTCTTAATCCATATTCTGTCAAAGGCACCGCTTAAAATTATCTACATCCAACCTCAGATTTCAAGATGTCCTAGGCACTAGTCTTTTGCAACTCAAGGTTGTCTCTAGGAGCTACAACAGAAGGCATAGATTATGATGATATATTTGCACATGTCCCCTGCTATACCACCATCCGATCAATTATTGCCCTTGTTGCAACGCAAGGATGGAGTCTCCATCTGAGGGATGTGAAGACTGCCTTTCTGCATGGCTTAATAAAGGAAGAGGTTTATGTGGAGCAACCTCTGGGGTTCGAAGTCCGAGATAGAGACACCTATATATGCAAGTTGAAGAAATCCCTCTATGGGTTGAAACAAGCCCCCAGAGCTTGGTATGAGAGGATAGATAGCTACTTGATGAAGTTGGGCTTCACTAGAAGTGATGTTGATCCAAAACTTTACTTAAAGGGTTATAAAGAAAGGCCTCTCGTTTTGGTAATCTATGTGGACGATCTCTTCCTAATAGGTGTTGACCCTCTTATTCATAAATGTAAGAGGGAGCTAGCTTCCGAGTTTGAGATGAAAGACCTAGGACTGATGCATTACTTCCTAGGCTTGGAGGTCTGGCAATGGCAAGGCGAGATTTTCCTTTCTCAAGGAAAATATGTCGTGAAGCTACTGGAGAGATTTGGTGTGGTGGACTGTAAGTCTGTGTCGACACTGATGGAAATCAACTTTAAGAAGTTGTGTGGAAGCTCTGTTGAGCCGGAGTTGGGAAATCCTACCGAGTATCGACAACTCGTGAGAGCCCTGATATTCTTAGTGAACTCCCGTCCGGACGTATGTTTTGCAGTGAACACTTTGAGTCAACATATGGTTGAGACTCATCACATTCACTGGATTAGTGCCAAGAATCTATTGAGATATCTTCGGGGCACAATCAACCATGGGCTGACATACACTGTCAAGAGTTTGAGACTCCATGGATATACAGATGTCAATTGGGCTGGCAGTGTGGTTGATCGCAAGAGCACATCTGGATGTTGCTTCACCTTGGGTTCTGCTTCGATATCTTGGATGAGCAGGAACCAGAGGTCAGTGGCCTTGAGCACCACTGAGGTCGAAAACATTGCAGCGAGTATGGCTTGTTGTGAAGTTGTTTGGTTACGAAAGCTCTTCAGTGAGCTGTTCTGACATGTGCTAGATACCACCGTTATCCTTTGTGATAACCAGAGCGGGATTTGTTTGTTAGAGAATCCCGTGTTCCACAATCGATCCAAGCATATTGATATTAAGTACCACTTCATTCGGGATATGGTAAAGCGAAGCACCGTAAGGCTCGATCACATTGGGATTGATGAGCAGGTCGCAGATATTCTCACAAAGCCCCTGGGGAAGGTCAAGTTCCTAACCTTCCGTGAGAAGGTTGGAATCATGGAAAGACCCTATTGTGAGGGTCATGCCTGAGTTGGACAATGAGCTCTGGGAGCTCAAGGGGCCTTGGGGATAGCTTCTTGGAGCTATAAGCACACACGAGGCTAGGCTTGCCAAACCTTGTTGTGCTTCTGCCCCACCGTTATGATATTGAGTTGGTTCACCTCTCTTTGATCTATGCCCTGCAAACATCCTACCCATGGAGTTTCAAACTCATGGGAAGTACCTCTCATTTGGCCAATGAGGTGGTAAATGTGGATAGAGGCCAATAGCAAGATCGATGGACGCATAGGAGATTGTCGTACCCTCTATGTCTAGGATGGCACATGTCCAACACCTTGATCTGGGATCAAGTCTGATGAGGTTCTTACCTCTAAACTGACTTCCGGTCAGTAAACTAACTTCGGGTTAGTATGAGACTCTTTTAAGTTTGAGAGAGGTTTTAACCTCTAAGCTAACTTCGGGTCAGCTGAGCGTGATGTCTTTGTGACTCACCATTTTTTATTCTATTTGCGAAGAAGAGCCAACAAAGCAAGTTACGTCAGGATGACGTAGGAGTGCAGGATGATATATGATAGTACACGATGGCATAGGTGGACAAATGGAGTTCTCCCTAACTGAGAGGGAGTGTTAATTTTGGGCAACTAGATCCAAACTCCATGTTGCACTGCTCATATGATGATGATTATATTTTTATTAGATTCCTCTTTCGGAGAGGTGCAAGATTGATCTAAAGATCATCTTGTTTGGATGAGCAAAACATGTATTTAAATTTTATTTTCCACATGTGCAAGGTCGGCCAGATTTGTAATGTAGGCTTGCAAGCCCAATAGATGTGTCACACACTCTCACTGATGGATATAAATTGGAGAGACTTGAAGCTCATTTGCTCATCAACTCATCATACATTCTATCTTGTGATCTGATTGGTTCGATCAGAGCTGAAGCTAGGAAAAGTGTGGACTATTTTAGTCTGTTTGCTGGTGCGTTGACCAGTGTTGACCGTGGTCAAAACTTGGAGTTTTGACCTCCAACAATTGCAAAAATTCTGATCTCTTGAGGCCGCATTAGAGGGCACAAAGGTCGAGGAAAAGAGAGACTGTTGACTGAAGCCCTAATCTACAGCGTTGACTTTTTCTTTTGATCAACGTGACTTTTTTGGAGTTGTGTTTGAGGGGTGTGGGTGAAACTTGGAGGATTGGTTGATATGATGTTGAGAAAGACGTTGTTGGTTGGTGCATCCTGTTGACTGTAATAACACACGTCACTCTCTATCTTTGCTGGACAAGAAGAATTGTAAATTATGAATTATATTATTTGCTTGTCTTTTGTTGATCTATTATTATGTTCTATTAGCATTTTACTTTCATGTTTATGTGATTGCTAAATTGAATAGGGCCTATAAGAAAGATTGAAGTAAAACTGCATTAAGCATAGAACATAACATGCTTTCTAAATTTAACAACAAGGGACCCTATTAGGTGGTTTCTACCAATGTTGTGAACATCGGCAAAGGTCCGGAAAACCAAAAAATTGTAAAAATTGGGAAAATATCGGTAAAAATCGGCAAACATCGGCAAAATCAAGATACCATCAAAATATCTATAAAAATTGGAAAACATCAACTAGGCCAAAAAATCATGATTTCAAGATAAAATCAGGATGTTATCGAGATGTTTGCAACACTAGTTTCTACCTTTAGAGGGCCTATGGAACCAGGGTGATGGCCATGAGTATCGGGTAGAGAGCATGCATTGGTTTTTTTCCACGTGCTAAATATGTTTGTCCCGGCCATCTTTTGCATTTTGTGGTACATTTTCCTGTTGAATGTGGCCATTTATGCTTTTACTTTTTCTTTTCAGATGCTTCAACCTTTGGGGCATCGTTCCAAGCCTGACCCACAGCGAGGGCAAGGGAATGGGGAGGCAAACCCTATGTGCACCCAGTGAGGAAATGTGGACCCAGGTGGGAGAGATGATGAATGGGGCTATAGTGAATGGAAGGGGAGTGATAGTGAATGGGGCTATAGTGTGGATAAGGGAGCGGGACCATGCAATCAAAGTTGGGGTTTCCCAAGTAGTACCACCCTAAAACAAAATGGTCAGTAAAGGAGATCCGACGAGACTAAAATCCAAGGGTAACATCCAAAAGTGGTCAAGGGGACAATAGCACAAACTAAGCCCACCTTTTCTGTAGAATCCCCCATCAATCCATGCCCATCAGTGTCCATGGTAATAAACCCAATACTCAATTACCAAATGACAAGACATACCTTTGGGTTTGCGAGGCCCACCTTCAAACATACGATCAATACAGATGGATGAGGGACCATATGGTTGGCTCAGGTGGTAGAGAAATGGCACAACGAGCTAGTTGATGGGTGCAAGGGGTTGTGGGTTGCCGGTTGAGGACCATCATGGAGAAAATAATTCTCCTAGGGATATCACCCACGAAGTGGGGGGTAACAAGGCCAAAAACACTGTCAAACATCTTGAGTCATTTCATGGCAATGTTAATAATTTAAGCAAAAGGATGAAAATGAAAGATAAAGGAAACGTCACTTTTAGCATTACCATTGGCTATCAATGTTGCTACGGTTGAGATGTGTGACGAAAATGAGTCGGGAGGTATGCTTTTCTTGGAGCCGTTTTTGGAGAGAAACAACCTCATGTTTCCCTCAAAACTCCCAAAACCACATTATGTGTGGTCCACGGCCATCTTGGTAATAAATCGGTCGATTTACGATGAAACAAGCCGGATTATGGGAAAACTAGTTGGTTCTATCATAAATCGGCTGGTTTATGGCCAATTAGACCCAAAAACCCTAGCCTGCAAGGATTGAAACAGGTTTTTTTACTGATAGGATATCTCGGCCTAATGAACATGTCAATTTGACTAGTTTACGGTTCGAACTAGCCAATTTTGAATATTATGGTTTACATATTACTTCATAACACAGTGATCGCCAATTAAGCTACCCCCTATGGGCTCACATAAGATTTATTTTCATATGCATATATTCAAAAAAACATAAAAAATGTTGAACTAGTTGCAAAAAACACGAAAACATTGATTTAACTACCAAATTAATGATGATCATTAAAGCATCAACCATTTAGTACACATAATGTCGATCATATAGCAGTTAAAATTGATATCATTGCTAACAAATGTGTTGGAAAGTGTAACTAGGTTCGGTCTTCATCATGACTTGTAATTATGAATTTATGTAATGAAGAAGACAAAGATAATAAAATGTATTTTTGTAATGCTTGCCTCATGGGTTTCATGAGCAAGAATTTTTATTATAGGTCAAAGACGACTTCTTGATGTCTTGAGGGGTTTGTCATCTTGTCATAAATATAATTAGAGTCATGTCTATGAAGCAACGTTACACTCATGTAAAGGACAAATGATTGAGGTGATCGTATGCTCCAAGACCTTGTCACTATTTTGGAAATACTGAGAGGGGGGTGAATCAGTATTTATTTTCAATTGTTAGTTTTACCAGTTAGATCACTTATAATTAGAACACAAAATGAACAATAAGAGTAAATGATTTTATTAATATCTTCTTTACAATAAATCAAGTACAATAATGTGTAGGGCTCCAACCCTAGATGAAGACACCAATCTTCAATCCTTCCAGGCACCAACCTGTACTTTGCCAAGCACCTACTTGGACTTCACGAGGCTCCGACCTCTAGGTCACCAACCCTATCTTCCAAGGCTCCATTCCTTTGGGGAACATGTCCTCCCTAGTTGAGAGGGAGAGATAGACACATCATTTTGGTCTTCACCTAGAAGACAGAATACAAGATTGGGTAATCATCAAGCATCCGATACTATTTTGGGATGTATTAGGGCATCCACAGAAAGAGTATTCGTGAAAGGATGGATATTCTTTGAGGAATAGCTATCCCGATAAGAATAGTCCTAAGAGGTCATACTCGGTAAACACCTGGGTGGAGTATGTACCTTGGAGACAATGATGAAGGTGTCTATAATCATTGGTCTCACCAGCATTGTAGCTCATGGTCTCATGGATTACCTTGCACTGTAACAATGTCGGTTAATATGATGCTATAACAGATGGATTACCAATCAAATTCTTCTTACGAGATTCTTCAGATTGAGAGTGACCATGTACCATTATTAATACCTCCCTAGTTAAGAGGGAGTGCTGGAAAGTGTAACTAGGTTCGATCTTCATAATGACTTGTAATTACGAATTTATGTAATGAAGAAGACAAAGATAATAAAATGTATTATTGTAATGCTTGCCTCATGGGTTTCATGATCAAGAAGTTTTTATTATAGGTCAAAGACTTCTTCTTGATGTCTTTAGGGGTATGTCATCTTGTCATAAATATAATTAGAGTCATGTATATGAACTCATGTTACACTCATGTAATGGAAAAATGATTGATGTAATTGTATGCTCCAAGACCTTGTCACTAACTCCTTGAAATCGACCTCAAAGCAAAAGAATGAGCAAAACTCAAGTCGGCTCAAAGAAGAAGATGCAGCTATTCAATAGGTCATGTCAGCTCATTATAGGTGGCAACAACTATATAAAGGAACCTCGGTCACCACAGAAAGAGATTTTCGGAATTCTTCTCTGAGTTTTTCGGTGGGTTACCTCTGAGATTTTCGGATGGACATATCTATTTCGGATGGGTCACTACAGGCAAAATAGTTCGGATATGTCTGAGATATTCGGAGAGCATCTGTGGAAGAACAGCGAGAGAGAGAGTATGTTTTCTGGGTGCGTAAAAAGGAGACAAGTCAGCAAAGAAGGGTGTCATTACAACAACGTGAAAGGGCTCTTTTATACTCGGTCTTCAATATGTTACATCTCTATATAAGGTCTGCGAGATAGAGCGAGACAAGGGCAAGGTAGACAGAGGGCTACAATAATGAAGGATGAATTTGTAATGCAGTGTGTAAACAGAAGATCAAACAGCGAAGGAAGGAGATCAAAATAGTGCTAAAAGGAAGAAGGATAAGCCGAGATAGGAGACTAGAATTTGTCTTAAGATTGCAATAATATGAAGACACAGTTCACTGTCTAAGGGTTGCAGCAATAAGGAGATTAGAATCTCTAGGGTTGTAGTAACAAGGAAACTGAACCTTCTGTCTATAATTGCAGCAGCAAGGAGACAGAGACTCCTCAAGGAAGTGTGGAGTAGCAAGGTGTGGAAAGGAAGGATTATCCAGAGAAGCCGAGAAGAAGCAGCAAGGAATAGTGACAAGGGTCTTGGAAGCATACTAAATTCAAGGGTCTAGGTCATGGTTATGGTACTCCTCAATTGAAGATCTTTAAGAAGAATTACTTTCGGGTTTTCCTCTCCAAGAGGGAGAGGTTTTGGCCCTGGCTAGAAGAGCCTAAACTTTGTGTCTCTTATGTTTTTGATAATTGACTTGATGAAAGACATAATAAGCTAACAAAGATAAGGTCTAAGTAATAGAAGCATAACAAGTTTACAAGTAATTATCATGAAAGTGAAATTTGAATTAAAAGCCCTAATTTGTCAACAAAATGATCAATAATAACCAAAGTTTCCAAGATTCGAATAAGAATTCAGATTCAGATTCACCAATTTTTTGAAAAGCCAAGCTTTGAATATCGTCAAGAAATGGAAAGTACAAGTTATACACAAACACACACACGCATTGTTATCCATAATGTATAATAGTAATAATTATTATGTAAAACTACCACATACATAATTATTTTTATATGTATAATAAGTATTAAGTATACATTTTATAACATATAACCTACATATATATAAAATACTTACATTGAATCCTTATATCAAATATCTAATATATTAGTTTAATAAACTTAGAATTAGTACAGTATTTATAGGTACTTGACATTAATTATTTATGCAAATTAAATTACAAACATTTTTAATATTTACTAGTATTAAATAATTAATAATTGATGTAAAATAATCATTAACTATTATCAAAATTATAAACACAAACTAAGGGAAGGCAGATGCAAGAGCATCATTTAAATCTTTATTTCCCTAAGTGTGATAAGGTCTAGGGTTCTCTAGAATAATTAATTAGGATGAGTTGGTTTTATTCATATATCATGTAATGTAACTAATGTACAAAGTAAACATATAGTTGAAGCAATTGAATGCTTTTGAGGATATTAGAGATATTCATGGGATTAGATTTGATATTTTCTAGATATGGAGGATAAGAACCATTCTTTCATGATTCAAGTCATTCCCTATTATTTGTATAAATATAATTGTTGAGAAATGAATGGGTATGCATAAATGAAAGATAAATAACTATAATTGTTTTTGAGTTTGTACTCTGCAACAATTTTGATATCAGAGCCTGTAAATCACTCTATGTTTCGCATTGTAACGCAAAGTTGTAGTAAGTTTGTTAGGTCCCTATAATATTAGTGTATCCCCCTTATTGTTATTGTTACTGTAGCCACCTATTGTTATTGTTGTGCCCATGTATCCCCCATGTTGTTATTGTTGTGCCACATGTTGAGAATTTGGAAGACCATAGTTTAATTCAATTCTCTACTTGATAATTACCTGTGAGCTTACTTCTCTTACTTAGGTCTTCCCTTTATTAGCTTATTATGTCTTTCATCAAGTCAATTATCAAAACACAAGAGACACAAATTTTAGGCTTTTCAAGCCAGCGCCAAAACCTCTCCCTCTTGGAGAGGAAAACCTGCAAGTAATTCTTTTTATAGACTTTCAGTTGACAAGTACAATGACCATGACATAGACCCTTGACCTTTGTATGCTTCCAAGACCTTGTCACTGCTCTTTTCTTGGCTCCTTATGGTGGTCTTCTTCTCTGCACCGTTTTGCACCAATACTCAGGGAAGCGTGGTCCCTTGCTAAACACTTGCTTCTTTACTATCCTCCTTCAAACTAGTCTCGGCTTCCTTCGTCCTGCACCTCTAAGATCCTTGGCACGTTGTGATAACACTTCTTCTTATGCTACTTCAATCCCTTCAAAATTCTTTAGACATAGATACTGCATTACTAGTGGCAGACTCCTTAGCTATATTCCCTTACTGTAATCTACACTGGGAGTAGTCTTTGTTTCTTGTTGTAGTATGCTTTAGGTCTGAGGTATATTAGGCCCAGAAACAGAGGTAAGAATCCTTCTCCTATTACGTTGTCCAGCCTCCAATTTTTGCACCAAAACAGATTTCAACTTCGCACTCTAATTGCAAACTTGATCTGAACTCCTTCATTGTCTATATTGCACCAAACCGCATTGTATTATTGCCTCATACATGTCCGAAAATCTCAGACCAATCCGAACTTTTTTCTTGTTCTGTTTTGCGCAGTCTAGTTGGGTATATATAGTGGTTGGGCACAGGTGATTAGCCGACTTGTCCATGAATAGTTGTGACTATTATATAAGCCGAGTTTTACCTCTGATTGAGTACCGACTTGAGAGGAGTATCTCTAGCATTGTTAGACTGATTTGATCAAGGGCATTTCCATCAAGCTTGATCCATCTACAACGAGCCATTTGACAAGGTCTTAAGGCATACAACTTACATCAATAAATTGACTTTATAAGTGTAACAAAACTTCATATACATGACTCTAAATTATACATTTATGACAAGAGGACAAATCCCTAAAAGACATCAAGAAGAAGTCTTTGACCTATAATAAAAATCCTTGCTCCTGAAAACCCATGAAGCAAGCTTAACAAATATACATTTTATTATCTTTGTCTTCTCCATTACATAAATTCATAATTACATAGTCATTATGAAGACCGAACCTAGCTACACTTTCCAACAACCCATAGAAGCCCACTATTATTATTATTGTTCCCTCACATTATTATTGTTATGTAGCCTCTGATTATATTTTGACCCCTTAAACACCTATATATACCAAGCGTTAGAAAATTAGAAAGGCAGAAATATTTTCTTATATTTGATAATTTACTTGTGATGTTTCAATATTCTTATTAGTTTTCTTATTATCTTCTTTTCACTTCGTTCATCAAGCAATTACCAAAGCAAACATAGATGAAGAACACCAAATATAGGCAGATAGCCAGGGCAAAACCCCACTTTAGGGGAAAACCCAGTCAGTAATTCTTCCTTCAATAGTTTCCCTGAGATAATCCAAGACTCTAGGCCTTGACACAAACTTCTTCCACACCAAGTCAGCCTTCTTCTTTTCAAGATGATCCTATTTTGACCTGGCAGCAGCAGCAGCACTATGTAGCACTTTTCTTGGACCCAATAACCTTGCTCTAGCTTTAGACACTTTGATCTTAGCTGAGAGACTTCGATCTTGACTTAGAAACTTTATTTTTGACCCAATACAACTTTTTGAGGCAATAGCACCCAGCAACAGCAACTTCGATCTATACTTGGTTTGGCAGCGGCATCACAAAAGGAACTTTGATCTTGCAATCTAGGGCACAACAGAGAGAGAGAGAGATATCCAAAATTTTGATTTTCCTTTTCTCATTCACCTTGACCAAACTCGCACTTCTTTAGCCCTCTTCCTTTACTTCGCACTTTTTCTAGCTTCCTTAGAGATATCGAACATGCTTGAGATATTCTCCAAATGAATTTGATATGCCCCTTTTATGGCCTTTAGGTGAGGTCGAATAGCCTTTCTTGAGGCCAACTTGATCATCTTGAAGCCGACTTGGTGTGGAGGTGACATAAATCATATTTGACTCAATACTAAACCTTTTTACATGATTCAAGAGCCCAAGAAGAGTCTTTTTAGATGTACAATGACTCTATAGACTTGGAATAAATCCTAGAAGTGCTCAATGGAGACTTTGACCTAAAACATAATGACTCAAATACATTAATGAAGACCAAACCTAGTTACATTCTTCAACACCAAGGAGGTCTTATCATTTGTATATCCAAGATTTGTTCATTTATGTAATGTAAAGGAGGTTTCCCCCTCGAAGAGGATAATTTTTATGTCGTTGATCTATCTTTTATTCCACTTTGTGAGTTGGTTACATAACACTTGGTATCAGAGCTTTAGATTCTAGGGTTTCGCTGCTGCAAACACGTCATATCGGCATTTTCATTTTAATTTTTTTTCTACAAAGGTTCAGAAGCTGAAATTGTGACCACGTAGAGCCGAAATCTTGATGAACTTCCTATAAAAATTTCAGATCTTGACTTGCTATATTTTCTAAGATATGGTCCGAAGAAGTTATGGTTTTCGCATGCTCCAGAATTTAGTCTCAAACAAGTGACTTTGGGAAAATGGTCATAACTTCCTCTACGAGCATCAAATTTGAATTTCGTAAAAATTCACTGAAAGTGCACAGACTGTAGTTTTTATTGTATCATTTTCAGGGCCGAAGGTTGAAACAGTGACACGTGTAATTCCTTACAAATTCGCTCTACCGAACCAGTCCATAATCAAGCCATCGTGGGAGATTGGGCATAAAATTATCTTGAATAATCCAATTGTGGTATGATTTGTGGCGTTGGAAAGAAAACTCAAAGGGTTACCAAAGGACAGAATTTCAAACCTTGGAGATCTGAAATTTCAGAGGTACAACAGTTTCAATATCAAGCTACTAAAAAGCAATAAAAAGGTGTGTATTTTTTTAAATGTTGCACAACTTTTGTTTGAAAACTCAATTTGAAGTGATTCAAAAAGCATAGTGAAGCATAGATATCATTGTTTGATTCCAAAATGCCTCGAAACAAGAAAATGAATACACCTAGTAAGCAACCAGAAATCTCTTCTATGATGCATGAAGAAGAGATAGAAATGCAGTATGATATATCAAAATTACGAGACCAAGTGCAACAAATTTCGTTCTCGTAAAAAGTAACGAAAAATTAATTGGAAGCCATGATGAATGTTAAGATAGATGGTATAAAAACAGATATGGGAGTTTTGAATGACAGTTAAAAAGAATATATGGAAGTAATGATGAATTTCAAGATAGAAGGGTTCAAGGAAGTTTTGGAAAATTTGCTAAGGAAAGGCTTCCCAGTGGTGACAAGTTAATCCATGAAAATCATGATGATGACAAAAGGAATATGAATTATGATTTTAGAGACACCAATGTTGGGTTTAAGAACCACCACATTCAAAAGTTCGATATGAGGAAGTTTGATGGCAAGAATTAAGTAACATGGATACTACAAATGGAGCAATATTTTGATCTCCATGATATACAACACACAAAAGGTACGCATTGCAACTTTATATTTGGAACCTAATCAATTTGTATGGTATTGATGGCTTTGTTCTCGTAAACCACTTGTCACTTGGTCAATTTTTACGGAGGAAATGAAAGCACATTATGAGAATACAAAAAGCAACACCCTATTTAGCCAAATGATAAATCTCAAACAAAAGGGTTCAATGGCGGAGCACATAGAGGACTTTCAAAAATTGAATATTAGGGTAACTAATATTCCAGAGGAGCATAGGATTGATGTCTTCATAAGGACTTTAAAGGATAACATCCAACATGAGGTTCTTCTTTAGGAACCTGATTCATTGGAGAAGGCATTCACGGTGGCAAGAAAAGTTGAAAGCAAAATTATGGCAACAAGGAAGTCTACCACTCACAACTATAAAGATGGAAGAGTTGTTGCTCCTAGCCTTCCACAACCTACAAGGTTGACACCACAACAATTGGAGGAAAAAAAGAGCGAAAGGGCTTTGTTATAGTTGTTATAACAATTACACTAACGGTCATAAGTGTGCTAAGAAGAAATTATTCTACATAGATTGTGAAGAAGACGAAGAAAAGGAAAAAGAAACATCAAAACGGGAGGATGTACTCCAATAACCAATCCCAGCTAAAGAAGAAATGAATCCGACCATATATTGTAAAGCATTAGCAAAAATTATCACTCCTCAAACTCTCGAGATAGAAGGATATATCAAGAAAAAAAAAAGGTAATAGTGTTGATTGATTCATGTAGTAACCATAATTTTATTCATTGTAAGATAGGCATGGAATTGAATTGTTTCCTATATCTAGCACCAGAGTGTCAAGTGATGGTTGCAAATGGAGGAACTATAAACTACTCTAGAAAGTGTCATAATATCAAGCTAACCATGGGGGAATATGTATTGAATAGTACACTGCTTTCCATTCCAATGGATGGTGTTAATGTTGTTCTAGGAGTCCAATGGTTATAATCTATGTTGCAGGAAACTGCCCCCAAGGTGGTGTCACCATACCCGAAACTTCCCAAAACACCGAGACGCAACTGAAACGCGACTGAAACTTCTGGGTGGCGTTTCCTGATTTGGAAATGCCACTGAAACATTTCTATGTCATTTCAACCCAATTTTGCCCCGTTTCTGGCCAATTTTTGACCCATTGAATGGCTTTTTTGTTTCTGCGGACTCACTCAAGTACCCAAGAAGACTATGGGGCCCTTTTATGGCCAAAATAGATTTAATATAACACTAAATTCTATGTCTAATCGCTCCACAAACTAATTTACCTCTAATCAATCCACGCTCTAGTTCTACTAAAAAAACTTGTTCTATTTTTGTTAATGAAGATGAAGATTAGAAATATAAGATATGTAATTGTATTTGTCATTAGCATATGTTATGGTTCATTTTCTACACATATAGCCACACATAAAGGTTAATTTTAGATGTAAATCATCATGTATAAAGGTTGATTTTCGAATATTGGATGTAAAGCCTCATTTATAAATGATAATTTTGGATTTTGAATCATTTAATTATTTGTGAGAGTTAACATACACTAGTTTTCCTTCTAAAATGCCATTTATGTGTCTCATTCTTTTTTAACTTATTTATTAAAAAAATTATGTACATCCATATATATAGACATCACGTTTCACCCGACGTTTCCATTTTTGGGGGGTCATGTTTCCAGCCATACCTGTTTTAGAACTTACAAACGTTTCGGTGTTTCGTGCAACTTAGGTTACAATCTTTGGGGATGTTAGCTTTTAATATTCAAGAACCTTTCTTGAAATTTTTTTGGGAAGGAAAGGAAGTTGAATTAAGGTGTATTGCAGGGAAACCAGGAAAGATAATCAGCTCTAATGGCATGACAAAGCTTCTGAAGAAAGAACAAAGGAGCGTAATTTCACAATTATGCTCAATAGAGATTTAAACATCGAAATCATCTATTTCTCTAGATCTCCAAAAAGTCTTGGACAATCATTCCAAGGTATTTGAGACTCCCAAAGGCCTCCCACCTATTCGTGATCATTTGATTCCAGAAAGTGTTCCTCCAAACAGCATACCTTACAGATATCCCTATGCCCAAAAGAGTGAAATTGAACGTATGATTGCAGAAATACTAGAGGTCGTTATAATTCAACCCAGCCAAAGTTCTTTCTCTGCTCCAGTAGTATTGGTGCACAAGAAGGATGGATCATGGCGTATGTGTCCAGATTATAGGGAGCTCAACAACCTCACTATTCAAGATAAATTTCCCATTCCTGTCATTTATGAATCGTTGAATGAATTACATGGAGAAATTTACTTCACCAAGTTGGATCTTCGTTCAAGATATCATCAAATTAGAATGAAGACTGAAGAAATTTTGACAACAACATTCAAAACTCATGAGGATCATTATGAATTTTTGGTGATGTCTTTTGGCCTTACTAATGCACCTTCCACATTTCAAGATTTAATGAATTCCATTTTCAAACCCTTCCTTAGAAAATTTGTGTTAGTATTTTTTGATGATATACTAATCTACAACAAGTATTGGAAGGATCATGTTCAACATGTTGACAGGGTGGTCAAACTATTGGAGGAAAAACAATTATATGCAAAAACCTCCAAATGTTTCTTCGGAGTACAGGAGGTGGAATATTTGGGTGATATTGTATCACATTAGGTTGTTAAGGTAGACCCTAACAAAATTAAAGCCATTAAAGAATGGAAAATCCCCACAAGCATAAAGCACCTTCGAGGATTTCTGGGGTTGACAAGGTATTATCGCAAGTTTGTTAAGAATTATTATGGGAGAATAGCAACACCTCTAACAACATTACTGAAGAAAGATGTATTTTCTTGTACTCTAGAAGCAACTAAGGCCTTTGAACATCTTAAAGAGGCAATGTGCCAAGCATCGGTCTTAGCTACGCCAGACTACACAAAAACCTTTATTGTGGAATATGATGCCTCAAGAAATGGAATTGGTGTTGTTTTAATGCAAGAAGGAAGACCCATTGGTTTCGAAAGTCGTCCAATCAAGGGAAAGTATTTACACAAAACTATTTATGAGAAGGAAATGTTGGCAATACTACATGCACTAAAGCAACGGTGACCTTACCTAATGGGAAGACACTTCAAGGTAAAAACAGACCATGATAGTCGTGAATATTTTTTGGAACAGAGATTATCTTCAGATGAGCAGCAAAAATGGGTCACAAAGATGTTGGGTTATGACTTTGAAATCATCTACAAAAAAAGGGAAGCAAAATGTTGTTGTAGATACACTCTCAAGAAAGGATGAGGATGTGGAATCATTGCTTGTTTCTATTTCTATTATCCAACCTGATTGGAAAACCGAAGCAAGGGATGAATGGAAGAATGACAAAGAGGTGTGGACACTCATTCAAAAGTTGCAGCAAGATCCTAGTACATCTAATACATTTAGCTAGAAAAATTATTTATTATGGTAAAAAGATCACTTATATATTTGTAAAAATTTTCAACTCAAGCAAAACATTCCTTTGGAATTGCACACTTCCCCCGTAGGAGGGCACTCGGGATTTTTGAAAACTTACCACAAGGTCAAGAAGGAATTTTTTTGGGATGGCCTTAAATCAGATATTTAGAAGTTTGTGGCATAATGTTTAGTTTGCCAACAAAATAAAGTTGAGACAATTAAGACCTCGGGACTGTTACAACCTTTAGCCATTCCAAGTCAGCGTTGGAAGGAGGTCTCAATGGATTTTATCACAGGTTTACCCAAATCTAAGGAAAGAGTGTCATCATGGTGGTAGATGATAGACTTACCAAGTATGCAAACTTTTATGCATTATCTCATCCTTTTAAAGCTAGTACAGTTGCTACTGCATTTATGCCATATGGAAACAATTCAAAAGCTACATGGAAACCTAAAGATTATTGTAAGTGACAGAGATCCCATTTTCACTGGAAATTTTTGGACGAAATTATTTTCTTATCCTGGTACTCATTTAGGTCATAGCTTATCTTAGCATCCTCAATCTAACGGGCAAACTAAGATAGTGAACAAATGTTTGGAAGGATATCTTCGTTGCTTTGTATCTAATAAACAAACACAATGGGTCAAGCGGTTACCTCTAGCTGAATGGTGGTATAACACTTTCTTCCATACTGCAGCAAAAATGACCCCATTTATGGCACTTTATGGATATCATCCACCATCCATCACATCATCTTTAAGAGAAAATTCTAAGGTTCAAACAGTGGAAGATCACATCGAGCATCAACAACAAGTTCTCCAACTCTTAAAGGATAACCTCACTCTGGCACAGAATCGAATGAAACAACAAGCAGATCAACATCGCACTGAAAGAAATTTTGATGTAGATGACTGGGTATTTTTACGGCTACAACCATACAAACAAATGTCCCTAAGCAAGCTAAGAAGGATAATAAATTATCACCCAAGAATTATGGTCCTTACAAGGTGTTGCAAAATATTGGTACTATGGCATACAAATTGGAGTTTTCTGGACTCTGCATCTTCCCGAGTACACCCAATTTTCCATGTTTCACGCTTAAAGAAGGTTATCGATGACAAGCTCCCAGTTCAAACAGTGTTGCCAGAACTTGACAAAGAAGAAAAAATCATATTTGAGCCTGAAGCGGTCACAGAAACAAGAACCCAACAGCTACGGAATCGATCAATTTCAAAGAATCTCTTTAAGCGGAAGAACTTACCACTAGATATTTCACATGGGAGGATGAGAATTTTATACAGAAGCATCCAGAACTACTCAAGCGTTGAGGACAACACTTTATTGAAGTAGAGGGGCATGTTAGGTCCCTATAATACTAGTGTATCCCCCTTCTTGTTATTGTTAGTGTAGCCATAGTATCAAAAACCGAAACCGGTGACCGGACCAGTCCACCTAATAAACCGGGTTTCAACTAGGACTGGTCAGATCTCAATGAACTAGTTTTTAAAAAAATACATTAAATAACTAATTTTTAATGAAAAAAAAAACTACTTTTAAGATTTAAAACCATGATTCCAAGCCAAGAGAGACAAAATATGCAAAGTATGCTCATTTATATACCATGTAAAGGTGAATATATCAAAATGGCACTGAGTGCAATACATATCATCAACAAAATACATAAGCAATGAGGCTCTAAATGGCCTATACAGTCCAAAAACAATGCTACAAGATATGAGGCCATTGGCCTACTACAAACCTACAAGTCTAGACTCTACACATGATCAATCATCAAATTCATCACCACTACTAGACACAGGCTAATCATCAGGAGCTACATAGACATCATATGGTTCAGATTCTGAGGATGCCTTAGCCTCTTCTGCAACCTTAGTCGCATTGCCACTAATAAGAACAGAAGTGGAACTAATGGAAGCACGAGTTGGTTGAGTTGCACGACTAGTGCCTTCCATTGGTTGTTTGTCTTTCCTTGATGCGGCTACTAATCCTACTTTTGATGGCGCCACCAAATCTACTTCATCCCCCGCTAATGCCATGTCAATATCAAAATCAGCCTGAAACACTAGATCTTCAGTCTCCTCCACCCATTCTGATGTTGGATTAATATCGTCCAACCTAATGGGATATAGATCTAGTGTTTTGTTCATCATTTGGTTTTGCCTTAGTCGAAGGTTGTATTGCACAAAGACAAGATCATTTAATTGTTTTTGTTCCAAACGGTTTCTCTTCTTCGTGTATATACACTCAAAAACAGACCAATTACGCTCACAACCTGAAGCACTGCAAGTTTGGCTGAGGGCTCTAATTGCAAACTTTTGCAATTGAGGACATTGACCACCAAATGACACCCACCAATTAGCTGCAAAGAAAAAGACATTAATTAGTAACTTAGTTCATTTCATTACTTATTTACAAACTACAAGTATTTATAGATAATTTGAATTGTAAATTTGTAAACAATTTAACTTGAAAAGAAAAACAAACTAGAGTTTCTTACCTAGTTGATCCACGTCTCTTGCCATCTTTGCCAAGTTTTTTCCAAAGGTACCAGCGGCCATACTGAAAAGAGTAAGTTGTTTATGTATTTCCAACTGCTCTGCATGGATAGGGACCATGCGCTCCAAGCAATTAATCAATCCAGCTCTGACCTCTCCATCTTTCGGATCTCATAGTCGAGCTTTATAATGATACTTTGGGTTCAAAAAATACCCAGTTGCATGTATAGGTCTATGGAGTTGATTATTCCATCTGTTATCAATGATCTCCCATATACGGCCATATTTAGCTAACCTATCCTTGTAAGTTTCTCGTATTTGCTCCTTTGCCTGATCCATAGCCTCATAAATGTAGCCCATTGCCAATTTTTCCCCATCCACCATCCTTAGCACCTTAACAAGGGCTCAGTAATTTTTACAAGCTCTGCAGACCTTTTCCAAAAATAATTTTCAAAAACTTTGTTTTTGGTGTCTTTGCTATCTTGTCTACGAGCCCACCGAGATTCAGTTCAATCATCAAAACAAAACATTTTCTCCAAGTTTTTTTTGTTGAAAATTGAGACAATGCAACGTGAGGAAGTGAGTTGCAAATCTCATAATTGCAGGCCTAACAAGCTCTTTTCCCCCGTGTTTTTCCTCATTAGGCTCAATACCCATGAGTGGTTGTAAATGTATTTTGTAATGCACTTGGCATGCTCTACAATGTTATTTACCCACTCCACTTTGCAGATGTCCTCAAGCATGAGGTCTATGCAAAGTGCATCATGTGGAGTCCAAAATATGGTTCTGTATTTGAACTCAAGCATCTTTCTACCAAGAACATAGCTTGAGGCATTATCTGTGATGACCTGCACAACATTTTGCTCTCCCACTTCTGGAATAATGTCATCCAAAAGCTCAAATAGAAAAGCTGCATCCTTCACTTTATCGGATGCATCAACTAATCTCAAAAAAATAGTTCCTCGAGGGAAAAAAAACAAAGAAATTAATGATAGTGCAGTTCTTTCCATCAGTCCATCCATCTGACATGATAGAACAACCCGTTTTGAGCCATGGCCCTTTGCACTCCGCCAAATACTCATCAATGGAAGAAATCTCTTTTTGCAAAAGAGCTCCCCTCAAGTCATGCACACTAGGGCCTTTGAAGCCCTTTCCTGCAGCTATAACAAAGTCCCACATAGCTTGGTAATAAGGTGAGCGAGCAACATTAAATGGGATATTTGCATCATACCACCATCCAACAATGTATTGATAAGAAGTTTATTTGCACTGTTTTTTCCAATCTTGATCCAAAGTGGGTTTACGACAAGGCTGGGAGGAAGTGGTTGTGGGATTTCCAAAGGATGACAAAAAACTTTGAATGTTTGGTCTCTTTGTTCCTTTTGATAGTTGGCCGAGAGAAGGAGGAACATAGTGAAACGGGTCATTGGTGGAAGGAATAGAAGAGGAGTCTTGAATCTCATAATCATCTTACCCACTCTCTTTCATGGCTTCTAATAATTCCCTCTTCCTTGCAATTTCATCTTGGATGGCCTTCTCCCTAGCCTTATTCTCCTCAAACTTTTCAAACTTGGAAAGCTACTCTGCCCTAATAGGACCTAACACTCCATTGGGTGTTTCACATGGCTTTACTTCGCCTCTTATCCTAGAGAAGTGTTGTTTCAATCCGAGAATAGCCCCACCTCCAATAGATTTATGGCAAAATTTGCATATCATTTTTCCATTAACCAAATCACAATGAGCCCATGCACTGTCCTTGGCTTTTGGAGCCATGTTGGCTTGAAATAATTAAAATTTGCAAAGAATCTGCCATTTAAAAAAAAATTGCAGCTAAGATAAATGGAAACCAAAGCCAAATTTAGCAAAAAAAATGCACATTGTAGCCTACAAAATTTGATAGCATAGAACTAGAGATTTGATAGCAATAGCATAAAACACATTAAAAAAATTAATACATGGAATTTTTCACATGAAAATCCTTACCTGGAAATGCAAAATAGCTTCCTTAGCAGCTAAGATAAATGGAAAACCAAAGCCAAATTTAGGAAAAAAAATGCACATTGTAGCCTACAAAATTTGATAGCATAGAACTAGAGATTTGATAGCAATAGCATAGAACCCACCTTATGGTCGGAACGAAAGGCCTGGTTCGACCACCAAATCAATCATGGGTTCCTCCATCAACTACAAAAGGGTTCTCCATAAACAACAAGGTCCTCCATTGCCTCATTAACATTGGCTCATTCTATAGGGATTTGAAACAGATGTTCTTTCCTTAGACCGGAATTAGGCAGCCCTGCGGGGCCATCATGAGAGCCACCACGTATGACCCTCTTTCTTGTGAATTAACGTATATATAATGCATCGTCATTCCATGCATCAATCCATGCATCCATCCCAAGTAGGAACATTCAATTGTTCCGTATCGGTAAGCTTTGTAGGAATATGGGTAACTAACTCTTATCTCGGGTATGTATTGAATGGGTCCTTCTCCTCTCGTCATCTGGGGGCAGAAGGTTGAATGCTTGTACGAAGAATATCCAAATATATATCTCATTATATATGTAATTATGCATTTCAATTGCCCGACCTTTTGGTTTTGGGTGGGGGCTAGGTGAAGGCTTCTCTTGCTGGCTTCTGGTTGGGTGAAGGCTTTTGTTGGACTTGGCATGTCACATTTGGTCCTATCGTATGGTACTAATTCTCATTCTTTGTCCTCTTGTAGAGTTAGAGTCAGTCAATACCGGGGATCATGATTTGTTAGATCGTGGAGTGAGTACCGAGGAGTAGGAGGCAGTTCATAAAAAAAATTAATACATGGACAACAGTGAAATGAGGAATTTTCAAGTGAAAATCCTTAACTAGAAATGCAAACTAGCTTCCTTAGCCTCCTCTTGAAGATGCCAACTCTATTGACAGCTCCAAACTATTTCCAAAATAGCTCCAACTCCAGCTCCAACTCCAACTCCAAGCCTCCAAGATGACTGCTCCAGCAAAAATTCAACACAATCAAACTCACAAAAGCTCCAAATGAAATGTGTGAGACAAATGAGAGGGGTAACCTCCTTTTAAAGGATTGGAGAGGGTGTTTGTGGAGGGAAACAACTCTGGTTTTCCCTCCAAAACCACTCGGAACCTTCCTAAATTGAGTTCAGTGGGTCCACCGTAGCCTTGGCAGCTAATCGCCCGGTTTAGGACGAAACCAACCGATTTGACCATAAATCGGTCAATTTCGTTCTAAATCAATCGGTTACCACCAGTGTTTCTGGTTTTTTGGATAAAGGCCACCCTTAACTGGGTTTTCTACCGATTTGACCCGGTCAGCCTAAGAACGGGCTAGTTTGACCGATTACCGGTTCAAACCAGTCGATTTTTAATAGTATGAGTGTAGCCCCCTATTGTTATTGTTGTGCCCATGTATCCCCCATGTTGTTATTGGCGTGCCCCATAGAATTATTGTTATTGTAGTTCCCTTCCATTATTATTGTTATGTAGGCTTTGATTATATTGTGACCCCTTAGACCCTTATATATACCAAGGGGGTATTATCATTTGGATCATCCAAGATTTGTACATTTATGTAATGTAAAGGAGGTTTCCCCCCGAAGAGGATAATTTTTAAGTCGTTGATCTATCTTTTCTTCTACTTTGTGAGTTGGTTGCATAACAAAGTTGTTTTCATTCTTGTTGTGTTTAGCTATAGCTTTTGTGTTGGATGCTTGCATTTAAGGACGAGAGAGCATCCACATCTTGGAAGGAGCTATGTGTGGAGTGAGCAGAGTTATGGTGCGATATGCTTGAATGTGGTGCCAAGGATGTGAACATCGCCACTTTTGAGAGAAAAGGAAATTTTTGAAGTGTAGATGAAGAGACTGTATGTAGCAAGAATTTTCAGGTCGAGTTGTGGTGGTCGTGTGAAGACTACTCCTTTGTGAAAGAGCTATTGAGTACTAGTGCTTTATTATTACTCTATTGTGCTTGTGATTCCTCACCAATGTTGTTAGATAGTGAGGCATCTCATTTCTTTACTCACTCAACAAGAATATCTGTGCATTGCTTTTTACAAATCAGTTTTCTTAGTACCCTTATCATCAAGACAACTATTCGTGGAGTACCTTAGTTATTGTCAAGGGAGTGAAAATTGTTGCAGCAGATGTGCAGGAATTGTGTTGACAATGTTGTGGCGTGTTTCTAGTTGAGAGATAATCAATCATTGCTACCCCGTCATGGAAAAAATCAGTGATGATGAGGTTGATCTAATATTGAAGAGTAATAGACAGTGAAAGATAGTTTGGTTGCATATAGATGCAAACCAATATTATTTATTAACAATGTTATCGTATGTATCTCATTTGTGTCTATTGCATTGTAGATGGGAATCTAAAGGTTTAATCATGTTCGAATGTATTAAAGCTTGTGCTTGCGTTTTACAGAAATTTGAATACTCAAAGGGAATGTTGATTGGAGCTCTCTCAGATTTATGTTGCATTTATCTTCTTTGCATTCTCAACATGCAGTTTGCGTTGTTAATTACGATTGCATAAAACATAATTGGGTTGTGGCTTTTACAATATTTCCATTTGTAAAGTGATCGATGACATCGATTTTTCATATTTTCAATATTTTCATTCACCGTTGATGGTTAAAAAAGAATAAAAAAAAGAGTGACAGTACCTTGGTAAGAATTTATTGAGATAGGGTGTATAATCGGTGGTATCTGACACCCCACAAAGTCAAGACACAAGTTGAAGTTGCAGATAAAATTGGCACATGAGAAGTGCAGCATGTGATGTCACCTATGGATTAATTGCCCACGGGAGGATGAAATAGCCTATCCAACCCTGTAGGCTATAGTCTTGATAAAGGGGGAAAACCCAATTATCCAATGTTATGGGGTAACATTGGGTAAATTTAGGGTAGCTAGGGCAAAAATCCCAAATTGGCAGTTACACTTGCAACCCCTTGTTCAAATATGTAACTAGGTTCAATCTTCATAAATATGACATGTACTCTTGATTCTTCTATATTGTAAAAACAAAGAAAATTATTATTGTTATTTTTTGGAGCAAGGTTTTATGTTTAAGGTCATTTTATTTGGAGGTCAAACACCCATTGATTGCTTCTAGGGTTTGACAGAGTGAAGAAGTCAATAGAGTCATTGTAATATGAAGAAGAACCCATTGGGCATATTGTAACATGCCAAAAGAATTATTTTTGTATTTAAAGTGTTAAAATACCCCTCCAAGACGAAGTTGGTCTGACAGCTAAGAAGTCAGACTCGTTAGGGCATGTCGTCCTCCTTGGAAGCTTATATATAGAAGAGAACTCGACCTCCTATGGACACTCACTCATTCCTCATCATCCAATCAAAGAAGAGGCATAAGAAAGGCAAACAGAGAAGGATAGAAGGAAGAAGGACGAGGTTTTTGGGTTAATTCTCTCTCTCTCTCTCTCTCTCTCTCTCTCACACACACACACACACGTGTGCAAAGATAAGGCTAGGGTTTTGCAGCTACAAGGTCGAAGTTGTCAAGTTGCAGAAAGAAGGTCGAAGAAGGGACTTTTAAGTCACCTACTAGCCCTATAAGGAGAAGCAACCCAAGTGAAGGAGCAAGGAAGCCTTAGAAGCCCTAATTTCCCTCACACGTGTGAAAGTAGCGACTATTGCAAAGGCCGAAAATTTCAGACCTCTACTGGAGGCCGAAATTCTATAGTTAGGGGTCAAAATTGTGTAGCTGGAAGACATTTCACTGGGTTTGACTTGGATAAAAGAAGCACATCATCAAGAAGGTTTGCCTTGGTGGTGTAAGGGTATTGGTCTTGGTCTAAAGGTCTTGTAATTCACCATTTGAAGAATCTATAAGATGAGAAGAGATTTGTGGGTTCTCCTCTCAAGTGGAGAGGTTTTGACCCTTGCTTGCAACCTACATCATGTGTTCTTGTGTACTATTGATCTTCATGTTTTTGGTAGTTGTTTGATGATAAGAACAACATAATAATAAGTGAAGAAGCTAATAATCAAGAAAAAGTAAAAATACATCACAAGCAGTCATCAAGTATAAGAGAAATCATCCTAACTATAGCACTATCGATTTCTCAACACCCCTCACACTTGAGGAACCCCATGAGGGAATCTACAAATAAAGTATAATTAGAATCACATTTTCATCATCCATTTGGATTGGATATCATTGTTTTCTTGAACTAAGGCTTTGAGGGTTTAAGAACCTTCTTCTTGATTAGCTTCAGTGGAGGTGATCCCACCCTATCTAATCCCTTTGTCTAGTTTCAATGGAGTTGATCCCACCCTATGTAAACAACCTTTTCCTTGTTTTGGCACAACATATTTCTTGGCGCAAATCTCGTCTGAGTTTGGCACATTGAGACGTCTTTTGCTCAGCTAAAAAATTTGATCTGTGTCTTGGATATTAAGAATTCGATCTACGATTCATCCTCTTCTGTGCTTTTCTGCGGAGGACTAGTCAAAGGTCATTCCCAAGCTACCGAGATCCATCCTGAGGATAGCAACGAAGGAATTTCTAGCATAGGAATTGCTCTGTGGTTTATTTGAGATCTATTCCAGACAGTGCATCTACAACAAGGATCAGAGCTAAGTTCGAGGTTTGTTCGGAAGGCAACTATTTGTGCTTTGGCCTTCCTAGAGTTGCGGGTGGTCATTGTAGGGTAACCAGACTCTACTCTAAAGTATATCAAGAACTCCAAGGGTAAGCTCTGTGGCAACGGATTCATGGTCAGGGGTAACACTACGACAACTTTCAAATCCAACAGCCTAAGCCAGTAATAAACCTTTCGAGGTTGCGTCAAACCCTAAACAAAGGAATCAAGTCCTACTAAAGTCAATAACCAGTTTGTGAGGGTTTTGGAAGTCAACAAGCACGGTTCCAGAACCATAAAACATCTCTATGACCATTCGAACTCTGAAGAGTAGGGTATTGTGACTTACTAAGGAAAATTTGTGGATGATTGATGAAGCCCTAATTTCTAGTCAAGAACAATTCAATCTGTGGCCTATTGGAGCAATTCTGAGCTCTATTAGGGCACGGTTTGAGGCTCGGTCCTTAAGGTACAGGTGATCCTACAGCGAAGGATTTTGTCTCTACGGCTACCCACAAAAAGGAAATTCAGCCCCTGAGGGAGTAAGATTAGATTTTGCTTAGTAGACGATAAAACAGTATAATAAATTTTGGACCGACAGTTATTTACAATTACATGTTGTTTACTAGAATGTGATGTTGTAAACAATATTTGTGAAACTGTTGGCTAGATACAATCTATATTATATTAGGAAGTCAGCCCTAGGTCAATATGATTTTATTGGATAATTATATTGTTGTTGAATCTTTATAGTTGGGATCTTATTGTTTATGAATACTATTGTTCATGATTTATTGAGTGAAACCCTAGGCAAGATAGTAACCCTAAGGGAAAAAATTACTCTAGGACAATACATAGTGAAAGCATGGTGAACACATTTTGAGAGACATGGATAGTAAAACGAAGAACTTGATGAAAAACAATGTCAGGAATAATGAATTGTTTTGGAGGAATAATGAATTGTGTTGTCACCTTGCTTGCACACCTTTGTTAGTCTAGGAAAAATCCTCAACCCTACAAGGCGCAACTTAGTGGCAAACTAAGAGAAAGGGTTGTCACCTAATCTCAACTCTCTCCGTTAAAGCTCTCTCCTAGTTAAGCTAAGGAGGGTGGTCCCTAAAAGGTTAATGAAGTGAAATGTGAGGTTATAGGCGACTAAGTTTAATGTAAAGTTTATCAAAGGTAACTTGACTTCAAGCTGTGAACAAGCAAATAAATATATATGATCAATATTCAATGATTCAATCAAAAGATAAAGAACATAGACTAGTGCTCAAACAAATAATTGCTCAAAGTAAATGACAAGTACTTGCTCAAATGGAAGATCAAAATACAATGATAAGCAATCCTGCAAAACCAATGTTAGATCAAGATGAGCTAATAAAATATTACTTGCAAAAAATATAAATGGAGATTGTACTTGTAAAAGTATTGCTCAAATAACAAGGATAATGACATCAAATAATAACAAGGCAATTCATCATCAAAATGTCAAGTACATTGGATAACAATATTGTGAGTAAAACTTAAAAAGATCACAAGATGACTAAATTAAAATGATGTGCAACCTATCTATGTGGAATGCAATTTTCTTGGTTAGTTTTAATCTATATGCCTATCCTAAAGTGAGAAATTCTCCTCTCAAATTTTTGCCAAGGGGAAAAGATTGGGGTAAGTTACAAGGAAAAGGTGTTGAGGAGGCACTAGGTCCATCGATAACGATACCATTCCCCTAATCCTTACAAATCATGTGTGTCGTCATTCCTACAAGGGAATAAAGCCACCTTCATAACAACAGGGTCACGCACTTTACCTTACTTTGTACCAAATGGAAGAAATTTTCAAGGAAAATTCGGTCGTATGTTGTCTATACAACCAAGCTTATGCTTGGAGGTAAGTTTTTGAGCTGCAAATTATTACTAAAATGCCTAAAATGAGATGCTTCAGTGAATGTTATTGTTTTAAAAGAAAAGTATTGATATCAATGTATTCACGAGAAACATCAGAGCACCATCTAGTTGTCTATACTCAGAAAAGGTTGGTACGTCTGGTCCAACGGCTTCTCCACATAGCTTCTTGAAATTCATCTCGATAGGTGTAGGCAAGGACTTACACTCAACCATGCCAAATCTCTCTAGTAGTTTCACAACATAAGTTCCTTGTGAAAGGAAAGCTCGCCCGACTTTTGCCAGAGGTCTCATGGCACAAGAGTTGAGAACAATAGTCAATGTTGCAACTAGGGGCCAACTAAGGCAATCTGCAACATGAATGGTGTTTCCCTTTTTGTATTTAATGTTCAAGTGGAGTTGTTGCAGATATGTAGACCACTTCTGATGGTGTTCGTTCTGCAACTTTCCTTGTGTCTATATAAACTAGAAAGGTCGGTGGTCTGTGTGGATGACCGCCTCCTTCCCCATAATGTAATGTTTACATTGTCGGCAAGCTTGCACGATAGAATACATCTCTTTATCATAGGAAGGGTACTTTCGAATTGCATAAGAAAGTGTCTCACTATGATAGGCCAATGGATGCCTTTACTGGGTAAGAACTGTACCAATAGCATAGTCGAAGGCGTTTGTCTAAATTTCAAATGCATGTTGCAGGTCTGGCAATGTGAGTACAAGTGCAACGCAGAGGCAGTTCTTCAACTCATTGAACACCTTTTATTGGGACTCGGACCAAGAAAACTTTGCTTTTGCTTTGCCCTTGGTAACCTGACTCAAAGGCCAAGTGATATGCAGAACCCCAACACGAACCTCCGATAAAAATTGGAAAGGCCCAAAACATTGCGAAGCTCTATTAGAGTGGTCGGGGCTGGCCAATCCTGAATGACTTGGATCTTAGCTAGATCCACATGCACGCCTTGCTCATCTATGATGTAACTCAGATATTGGACCTGCCTCATGCCAAAGGTGCATTTCTCCAAGTTGGCACATAGTTTGTGTTTCCATAGGGTTTGAAGCTCTTATTGAATGGGTTGCAAGCGCTCTACCCAACTCTTGTTGAAGATGAGGATGTCATCCAAGCACGAACAAGTTGGTGAAGGGTTGCACAATGTCATCCACTAGCCTCATAAAAGTTGCAAGGGCATGTGTCAACCAGAAAGGTATGACCAACCATTCAAAAAGGCCTTCCTTGGATTTGAAGTCAGTCTTCCATACATTTGTGGGCTCTATTGGAACCTAGTGATAGCCAAACTTCAAATTGATCTTGCTAAAATACTTGGCCCGCTTGAGTTGGTCCAGAAGATCATCAATCCGTGGGATTGGATACCTATTCTTGACAATGATTTTGTTTAGTGCTCATAATCAATGCAGAGCCTCCAGGCCCCATACTTCTTCTGTATAAGTACAATCAGGCTCCCACAAGATGAAGAACTTTGTCGGATGTGCCCTTTTTGCAACAACTCTTGGTCGCTTCATCTCTTCATTTTCCAGAATGGAGCAGCGGTATATGGGCCCATTTGGTAGAGGTGCTCCAAGAGTCAGATCGATTGAATGCTTGACCTAACAATGCAAGGATACCCCTATGGGTGAGGAGAAGATGTCCCTATATTTTTCCATGACCTTATACACCTACTTTTGATCCGTGGAGGAACCCTTCTCGAGGGCCATGGATGTGGCCATGATCTTCCCCTTACTTTGAGAGTGAATCAGAAAGAAAACAAATTTCTCAGTCTGGGAGATGATCTTACTCCATTACTTAGCACAAGATCAAAGAGATGGCGATAGGCGAGGCTACTTCTGGTATTATGTATAACTTATTGCCCAAAGTAATAATAACAGTGTCGGGCCTAGACTCATACATAGCATGATGCTTCCACAAGTATGGTTGGCCTAATAATACATCACAAACTTCAAGAGGAGTAATGTCACACACTACCTCATCCATGAAGGGTTTGATGTTGTAAGAAAGCGGGCATTGTTGGCTGACGGGGAGATATCGTCCTTGGTGGAGCCACTCGATGGTGTATGGTTGCAAGTGTGGTGTGGTCGACAAGCCCAATCGCTTAACGACTTCTACTAAGATGAGGTTCTCTTGGCTCTCGCTATCAACAATGAACTGCAACAACGACCCTTTCACCCACATCTGTCAGTGGAAGAGACGCTCCCCTTCCTCTAGGTCTTCGAGTTCAATTTTTTGGACCTTGGTGGTGGCAACACTAGCACTGAGCTCTGCATATATATATATATATATATACACCTTGTCGGGCTCTAACTCAAAATCGGAACATGCATCTGACTCTGAAGCCTTCAGTTTAGCCACTAGTGACTGCTTGGCACGACACTTACTTATGTTGTGAGTGGGGCACTTGTGGAACTCACAACACTTCCCTATGTCCTTCATCTTCGTGGTGCTATTCTTCGTTTTCAACTTCAATGGGTTGTCCTGGGTCACCCCACCTTGGCTTTGTCCTTTGTTTTGCAGTTTGGGGGCACCTTTTCCATGCTTCGGATTTGTAGATCCAAAGTCTCACTTCTTTTGTTTAATTTTTTGCTCGATCTTGACAGTGTATCGGTATGCAGTGCCAAGCGAGGAAATGTCCAGAAACCCCATCTCGTCTTAGATGTATTTGTGTAGACAGTCGCGGTATTTGAGTACCAGATGTCGCTCAAAATCCTTGATACCCAACTTCGTACAAAGCGTATGAAAAATATTTGTGAATTTTGGCACGTCTTGGATCCTTCCCTGCCACAGTGTGGTCCATTTTGTGTACTTATCTTCATAGCGCCCAACAAAGTAATATTGTTCCTTAACGACGTCTCGGAAGGAATTCCAAGCGGATGCAGCTGAAAACAGTGGGGGTTAGCTCTCATCCTTCTACTCACAGTAGGTTTCCTACCAGTCCTCGACGTGGAGGGCAGCTTTGAGGAGCGTAATAGTAATCTCTTCCCTATAGGAAAAAACAAGAACCGAAAAATATCCTTCTATCGGATTTAATCATTTATCTATGGCATTTCCGCCTATTTGACCTTCAAATATAGGAATGTTGAAGTTAACTTGTACTTAACTTGTACCTTAAAGGGGGTGGCGCCTCCGAAGTGACTGTTGGATGAAGATGTGTCGCCTATTCGCATCTACCAAAGGATTTAGGCAAAGTTGTCCATCATCTCGTTCCTTTGTCGCTCGAGGGCTTCCTCGAGCATTAGTTTGATAGGATCTCCTACTCCCTCGTCTTTTTTCTTCCCCCATGGGCAGTCGTCGATGTCAGTGGGGACTTTCTGGCAAGGGTTCAACCATTTCAAGGCCCAACAACTTATACCCTGACCTCGTTGGGAACATGCACAGAAAAACAGAGAAAGAGTAGGCCTCTCTAATACCACTAATCCGTATTTATGCAGGAACAAAATGAAATACAAATATAAACAGAAACACAAAGCTACAGCGAAAACAAAACTTTAATTCATTAATAACAAAGTACTGAAAATTGTTACATGTTGAATCGAAATAAACTAGTTCGAGCGATGGTAGCTTGTCTCTAAGAAGAGATGTGGCGACTACATGCCTTCTAAATTGTGTTACAATGAGGCTCGGATGCCTATTTATTATTGAGAAACAATGGAAAACCCTGAACATCCAAAAACCAACCCTAGGAGATGAAGCACCAAAAGTTTGTCCACCTCGTTGGGGTAAATTGGTACATCAACTCCCTTGGGTCGTAACTTTGGCATACGATCTTTGTTTGACACATACAATACCTCGTTAGAAAGATCTATCCAAGGACTACAACTTCTTATTGCAAATCCCAACCACGGGCTATGGGTTTTCTCGTTTTCCAAAACAAAACGTCATTTAAGGCCTCAAAATGGCTCTAAAAATTTAGGACCCGAAAAGCTGCCAAAAATAGTAAATTGTGCTACAATTAAGGAAACTGAAAGAACAATGGTGGGGGTCCAAGTAGAATAGGCAGGTGGCCACCATATCCTCCTGGATCATTTGTTGACCTTTGCCAATAGGATCCTGTGGATTGGGATCAGCAAACTACCTTGCGAAACGTGAAACACTAGAAAATGTAAGACTGCCATGTTGAAGAACTAAGGCATGAAGAATATACCATGGCTAAAGAATGCATACATACTCAATAAAACAACCATGTGGTAAATACATAGGTGCGTACGAGACCAGGTTTGGGTTGGCCCTAGAATGTGTGATCATCACTACAAAATCAAAGTTTCCTCTAAACCAGGAGTCCCAAAAGATCCACCCTGGGTCCTTCAATCCTATATAAGATGAAAAGAGTTGAGAGCAGGATACCATAATACATATCCTACAAGGATTTTGACTTGCATTCATTGGACTTACAATGGCGCTACTAAAATGAAAATGTACATATATGTAACCTTTCTAAAATGAGGGGTAATTTTGAGGAGGAATTTGCATCCAGGAAGTCGCATGAGCTTATTCCAGTGATAAAGGATGAGGAGCAAGAAGCTTTGAAGGTTGAGCCAAAATCATCCATGACACCTGTTGACCACTCAAGTGTCAACCGCCCCATGAGAAAAGTACAGTTCGGAGTTTTGCATCATGTTCAAATCAGTGAGAATTTTCAGACTTCATCATCATCATGCAGCTTTTGGTCATCATGTTGTAATCCAAATTCTACAACCCTACAGGGTCATGATGTAAAAATGATTCTAGTATGATTAATATAAGGCCATGTAACACATCTAGGTAGCTTAAGATTTTTGCTAGAGAGTTTTCACTCTAGGGAGTTTTTTTTTTCCTTAGCTAATTATTTGTGTTTCTCAACACTAAATAATTAGTTAAAATTTTCTCCCATACATTCCCAAAAGCTAGAGTGAGGCTTGATGGTAAGGTCTTAGGTGAGTCCTAGTGTATAGATTCGATGTGAATTACCATACTAGATCATGTATATAGTTTCGCAAAATTTGATTGTGTCTCGGGGTCAATTTTTAATTGTCAAAATCCCCCGCTGAACAGGATTTTTATGTAATATTTGATGTAAAGTGTAGGAAGTGTTGTCTATAGAAGTTGTAGGGGTTATGAGTACTCAAAATTAAACCTCAACTTTCTATCTAGACACACTTTGAGGGTGGAAAAATATGTTTATACTCCTCTAGAGTCATATTTTTAATTTTCGACAAAAAATGGCAAATAATTAGCTGGAAATTAGTCAGAAAAATAAAATGATAGAAAAAAAATTCTCTCCAAGAGAAAAATATTTAAAAAAGGATGAGGACTTTCCCAAGAAATGAATCAAGTAAAGAAGTTGTGGAATCTCCACAAATCAAGCAGGAAAAGTCCCAAAAGGAATTCGTTGGTCTAGAAAAGTAGCTAGTTTCCCAAAAAAGTCCTAAGGAGAAAATTGGGAAAAAATATTTTTTGGTCCAAGATCAAACCTTGGGTCAATCCAGCACAATCTTCAAGAGAAATCGAACTCCTTCCTCAAGATCAACGCATTTCATCAAGGGACAAGATTAATTAGACGTGGATCAAGCCTTGGACTAGTCATTTTCACTTGGAGAGGGATCTCGATCTCTCATTTTTTCTATACATTGAGCTCAAAGCTCCTCATTGTAACAGATGAAAATTTAGAGCTCTTGGCTAAGCGAAGCTCTACTGGATTTCAAATATTTTCTTGAGTAATAAAAGAAGGCCTTTGGGGGCAAAGTTCTAGTGTTATTCTTCTGTCTTTTATGGTCATATTGTTCTGATCTATTGTGCTTCATATTCAACTAATGTTATAACTTGTTATTTCCATTTGTCGTTTGGATTTGTTGGTGTATAGTTATCTTGCATTATTATTTGGATAGGAAAAGCACTTTAGATTGGGTAGATCTAGTGGGTTTTCGGTTGAACCCCTAAACTTCCTTCTCACTGTGCTATCCAATCCCTGTGGATCTAACAAATATTTTTGACAGTGTGTAGAAATCAATTTATTTGATCAAATCTTGAGCACTTGGGTGTTGAAGAATGTAACTATGTTTGGTCTTCATATTTGTATTCAAGTCATAATGAAATGTATTATTAAAAGAAAGAAAAAGAAATTTTTACTATTATTATTATTACGACTTATTAAAGCACGAGTTTCATGCTTAGGTCATCATGTTTTAGGTCAAAGTCCCCATTGAGGACTTTTAGGTTTTATATTGTCATTAAAGTCACTGTCCATTTTATGAGACCCTTCTTGGGCTTTTGAATCATGTAAAAAGAATTATTATTGAGTTAAATAATTCATTTGTCACCTCCACACCAAGTCAGCCCTCACCTATTCAAGTTGGTCTACATCAGGGTAATTCGAACTCCAAAAGAGGCTATATATACAATGCAGTTCGATTCATTTGGAGCATCACTTAAGGGTTCAATATATAAGCAGAAGAAGCAGAAATATACGAAATCGCAGAAGAAGAAGAATTGCAAGATCAAAGTTTTAGGAGTTTTTGGGCTACTACATCAAGGTCGAAGCTACTACTGCATCAAGGTCAAAATTGTTGCTGCATCTGGGTCGAAGTTTTGCTGCTTCTAGGTCAAGGTTCTGCTGCTGCTATCAGATCGAAGTGTTGTTGTTGTTCTAGGTCAAAGTTGTTACTGGAAGGTTATCATTCGCAGAAGAAGGGAAGGGTTGACTTGGTGATTGAAGGAAGTTTGTGTCTAGGACAAAGAGTCTTGGATTATCTCGTGAAACTATAGAAGGAAGAGTTGTTGATTGGGTTTTCCCCTAGATAGGGATTTTGCACTAGCTCTCTACCTACATCTGGTGTCCTTGATCTTCGTGTTATTGTTTTTGGTAATTGCTTCATGAACTAAGATAAAAGAAGAACACAAGAAAGTTAATAAGAACATAAGAACATCACAAGTAATTATCAACATAAAGAAAACCTTTCTACCTTTCTAATTTTCCAAGATTGGGGACGTTCTCGGTTGAACCAACCAACTCTCAAGACATAAAGGTTGAAGAACCCATAGTGGGTTTCTCAAAGACTCATCATACGAAATTTTTTACGGAGTTTTCTTGCCATTTTCTCTAAAGAAAAATTTATTTATCCTCTTATTTCTCTCAACTATTGTGCTTTAACTGAAAAAACATTGGCTAATATAGAGCTTATTGATTGCTAATCAAGGAGCGGAGTTGTACTCATACTCCTTTGATTTAGCATTTGTAAATTTGTAAATATATATATATATAACCCTTGTACATAAATTCTATTCAGCTTGTATTACGTTGCTTGTCTCATTGGCTTGCGCAGATCCAACTGAAGGAGAAGGGTTTTCTCTTGGAAATTTTTTTAATTTTTATTTGCATATGGATTGGTCAAATATCAAGGAAAAATCAAAAAAAATTGTGAGGAAAATCCCCTTGCTCATGGCTCTTAAAACCTTCCTTTTGTTCTTAATTTGCGTCTACCCTAGCTGCTAGAGTTTGAAAGTCTTCACTTCGAATTTGGTAGGGCAACAATTGTTTGGAAACTTGTAAATTATTTCTAAATTTTTTGAGAAGGTTGAAACCCTTTAGAGCCTTTTCTCCCTTGACCGAGAGCTCAAAGAGGACATCTCTTTTCTCTAGTGTGAAAGCCTTTTCTGGCTTGGACATCTTGCAAAAAAATAATGAATTTCTTGAGGTTTCATGGCTTAAAATTTTAAGGAATCAATAATTATTATTTTTTGTAAAATTCAATTTAAATTTTAAGCTATTTTTCCTTGCCTGGTCGTGAGTTATTGAGGGTCATCCCTCTCTAAGACGTGAGCAAATAGGAGCCTTTTTTTCTCTTTGTGAAGGTCGCATTCAGCGAGTGGTTTGAAGTGAGTTCATTGTGGAGGACTATTCATTGTAATAGTTTGAGGAGAGGTATTGGTGTTCATCATGTAAATTTGTAACCTCTCCTTGAGGATTTTTGAAACCCTCTCTATTGTCTAAGAGAGTTTTCTCTTGTAATATTAATAAAAAAGAATACTGTCTTTTGAGGGAGCTCAAGGCTTTCCCACGATATCCCACCTTATTTAAAAGGGAGGATTTCTTGTGGTGGTGACTAACTTCTTAGCTTAGTTTTCATTTCAATGTTATCTTAGCCTCTAGGTCTAACTTCTAACTTGTTTTCTTGCTCTCATTAGATTAGTTTCATGTTCATTGCATTTTAGATCTAATCTCTTGAATTGCTTCACTTGGTTGTTATTAGATCTAGACTTGATTGTTAAGCATTTGATCTAGTTGTTATTGTGATATCATTGGCTACTTCATCTAATTTACAATTGAGTAATTCATGTCTTTATCTCACTTGTGTTTTAGATTAAAGTAGTATATCATTAATTTTCTAATTAGCAGTCTTATCTACCCTCATTTAAATAACTACTTGTGCTTTATTACATAATTTTCATTTGAATGATTTGTTCATAAACAATTTTAAAAAAACATAATAAATGAGGTGACATTCTTAATCTTAATCAACAACTCATTTCACTTTAAGAGCAATTTCTATTAGAGAACTTGTGTTATTTCTCTAACGCTTTGTTTCATTGAGTAATTTCTATTTGCTTCATTAATCACCGTTGTAAGCTAATATCATTATAATCTTGTGCTCAAACTGCTTATCATAATCTTGATTATAAGTGGATTGGTATTTCTTTCTTTAAAGCATCTTGTTATAATTGTATCTCATTGAAGCATTCCATTTGCATCTCATTTGCATATTAGATCCAGGCTTGCATCTCTAAAATTTACCTCCAAGTATAAGCTTGGTTGATAGAAATTTTATGACAACCTTCCCTAACTTTCATTCAATTTGATAAATTTGAGTTTGGAGCAAGGTTAAAGCATGTGGCCAAGCCCTTGTAGGAACGAAGGCACGTGGGTTGTCAAGGAGCCGGGTATCATTAATGACAGATTGAGAGCCTCCTCGTCCTAGCCTTCTTGCAATTCATCCCAATCCTTACCAAGTTTTGAGAAATTGAGGGGAAGCTTCACCATAATTTAGGCATATAATTAAAATCAACCAAGATCATTTGCATCACACATTCATCATTATTTGTCTAATCTTGTATCGTCTCATTTTCACCAAGTTGATTTGTGAGAACCTCATCCTACTTGCAATAGTGCATTGTATTGCTCTTGTACTTGGAATTTGAACTACTTGCTCATTGACCTTTTATATTGTTCTATCTTGTTTGAGCATCTCTTTAAAGTACAAGTTTTGTTTATCTTGCCAGTTATATCTTATTGCTTATACTTCAATTTTGTGTCATCTCTTGTACTAATGTTTGTCTTCAAGCATTGCCTATCTTATAACTTGAAGCATTATTTTGCAATTATTGTAACTTATTTTAGCATTGTCGTAAAGATGCCAGTCTCTCATCTTTTGTCTTAGTGGATGTCGTACTAATTTAATTGAATCTATCTCATTAATATTCATACTTACTAGTCAATCTTTAATTCAAGTTATATTGAGTGGTAATTGCCTTGCCCTTTATCTCCTAGAACTTGTTGTTTTCAACAAGTTTTCCTTTCATAATCATCTTTAGGGACTACCCCCATAGCTTGCCTAGGAGAGAGCTTAAACGGAGAGAATTGGGAATAGGTGACAACCCCTTCTTTGAGCATTGCACCTTGAAGACTACACCTTGTGGGGTTAAAAACTTTTCTCACGCTTAGGTGTACATATTAGGCGACAACAACACCAATAGCTTCCAGTTCAAGAAGTCAACATTCAAGTGATAGGGAAGAGACATTAGCCACTTCCAAGTCTATCAGGAAACATTAATGGTTTACACATACATTGAGGGATGGTCAGGAGTATGTTGGGGCTCAAAGGAGCACATTGAGGGAGAGAAGTCATCCAACGAGATTTACAAATTATATGACATTGATGACCATCATCATTGATTTAGAGCCCTCTAGTTTTCAAGAGGTAGCAAACGAGAAGGTATGGTGAGATTTCATGGCGAAGGAATACAACTCCATCATGAAGAATGATGTTTGGGGCATAGTGCCATGAATGACGGGAAAATCAAATGTAAGTTCCAAGTGGCTCTTCAAGATTAAGCATCTTGCAAATGGCAACAATGAGAAACTCAAGACAAGGTGTGTGGCAATAGTGTTCTAGAAAAAGGGAGTGGACTATATGAGGATAATTTTTCTTTAGTCGCCAGGTACACTTCTATTAGATCTATGATGCCTATTGTCTTAGTCATGGGATGGAGGAAACATCAAACGAATGTGAAGATAGCATTCCTAAATGGGGTCATTGAGGAAGAGGTGTACATAGAGAAACCTCTCGGATTTTAGATACATGGGAAAGAGTCTCATGTGTGCAGACTTAGGAAAACCTTGTTTGAACTCAAGCAGGCACCAAGGGCATGGCATTCCAGGATTGACAAATATTTATTGAGCATGGGCTTCACAAAAAGTGAATCAGATCCTAACTTGTACTACATATTTATGAATACTAATCTGCTTATTTTGTTGTTGTGCATAGATGATTTGTTTCTCACAAGCTGCAGAGAACCTCATTATAGGGTGCAAAGAAAATTTGGGAATTGAGAAGTGTTGAGAATTTGGAAGGGCATAGTTTAATTCAATTCTCTTCTTGATAATTACTTGTGAACTTTTTTCTCTTACTTTGATCTTCTCTTTATTAGCTTATTATGTCTTTCATCAAGTCAATTATCAAAACACAAGAGACACAAGTTTTAGGCTCTTCAAGCAAGGGCCAAAACCTCTCCCTATTGGAGAGGAATACCCACAAGTACTTCTTCTTATAGACTTTCAGTTGATAAGTACCATGACCATGACACAGACCCTTAACCCTTGTATGCCTTCAAGACCTTGTCACTGCCCTTTTCTTGGTTCCTTATGTTGATCTCCTTTTCTGCACCATTCTACACCAATACTAGAGAACTTGGTCTCTAACTGATGTTCTTCTTTTGATGGACTAAACTCGGCCTTCCAATAACTGTGCGATACTTCACCGAGATGCCTCCTCTCCTCGCACTAAGTTACAGTACTGTATTCCCGCAATTACTCTCGGCCTTCCTGAAGTGACTATGATGTCTTTTGACCTAAAAACAGAGAGCCCTTTATCACTATTATATTCCTGCTTGCCTTCGTTGTATAACCTTTGAAGAAATAGGAAGTATCATCAATTCAGAGGCTAGCACTGCCTCTCCTCTGAATTGATGACAGTCTTGTCTCTTCACTACAGTTCGGATTCATATTACACACTTAGACTTAAATATAGAGTCCTAATCCTTCGTTGTACATCCTCTTTTCTTCGTTGGGGTATCTCTTCTTTTATGCACCAATACACCTTCTCTCCTTCACATATATGTCTCCTGCAATACAACAGATCCGTCCTATTTCTATCTGAAATCTTCAGATATGTCTGAACTCCGTTGTTGTGATTTATGTGAAGTTTACTGGGCTATTTATAGTTGTTCGTCCCTGTAATTAGCCGACCTATCAGTGACTTGTTGTGACATATTTTTGAGCTGACCTTTCTAGCATCTGCAAGCCGACTTTACAAGGAGTATCTCTAGCATCTTCAAGTTGCCTTCAAGGAGTACTTTTGACCAGGTCTTGGAGCATACAAATTGTCTTTACAAGTGTAACAACACTTCATATACATCACTCTAAATAACAAGATGAAAAATCCCTAAAAGACATAAAGAAGAAGTATTTGACCTATAATTAAAATTCCTTGCTCATGAAACCCATGAGACAAGCATTAAAAAAATACATTTTATTATATTTGTCCTCTTCATTACATAAATTCATAATTACATAGTCATTATGAAGACCGAACCTAGTTACACTTTCCAACACTCCCTCTTAACTAGGAAGGTATTCATAATGGTACATGGTTACTTTCAATCTGAAGAATCAGATTGGTAATTGCATTTGTATAGCATCATATCAACTAGCATTGTCATAGTGCAAAGCCTTGATTAACAGCTCCATCTCTTAACAAGACAATGAGCTACAATGAAAGCGAGACCAATGACTTATAGACACCGTCATCATTGCCTCTCCAAGGTACATACTCCACCCGGGTGTTCACAAAGTATGACCTTACTGGACTATTCTTATCTTGGGTACCTAATCCTCAAAGAATATCGATCCACGACTACTCTTATCTCGGATGCCCTGTCACATTCTCAAAGAGTATTGGATGCCAGATGATTACCCAATCCTCCATTCTGTCTTCCCAGGTGAAGATCAGAATGATGTGTCTATCTCTCCCTCTCAGCTAGGGAGGACATATTCCACAAAGGAATGTACTCATTCCTATACAAGGAATGTACCTAAGCTCATTCTTAGGAATTAACAAGTTTCTTCCAAGTAAGAAACTTACCACCGGGCTCCCTCTTAACTAAGGACCTGCAACAGCAATGGTGAGACACCTAGCTACTCATGAAGAATTCCTCCCTTCGATGTCATGAATTTATTCGATATTGAGGAGTCTTTAACTTTGGGATAGCTTCATAGGGCACAGATCATCCATCACTTTCATCCATGAGTCATGTCATCTATCAGAAAGTGATTCGTCAGTCTTTCTCATCGGGTTCATCTTCATGCCATGTTGCTTTCCTTGGAACCTTATTTCTTCCAAGGATCTTTCATCCTTCCATATGGTTGGCGGGCCTGCATAAATTTATCCAAATATACATATACATATGAACTTTTAAATCAAAAGTTACCTTAGTGATGATCTTACATCATGACATCTTCTTGTCGGCATCGACATCCTTCATACAGATTGACACCTCCTAAAGATATGTATTGTCAAGGGTCTTCATCGTTACCAGACTTCTATCAGAGTCTACATATCTTCCCTGGAGATCTCTCACTCAAGTCTTCTTAGCTTCCGGATGATAACTGCCTCTTATCATGGTTGCACTTTACGATCTCTTCCACACAGTTTTACTTCATTCCCAGGAACTTCCAGTATGCAGTTCCTTGTTTGCAGACAACCACCTCATATTATATATGAGGACATATTATGTTGGTTTCATCTGTTATTGGCAACCTGTGTATCGGAAGGGATTATCCTTTCTTTGATCGTACTTCTAAAGATAGAAGTTCATTACCTGCAACCATATGACATGACTTCATAGCATCCAATGTCAGCATATAAATATATATACCTCATCCTTTTCCTTTTGTGTCATCATGCAGCAGTTTTCCCTAGAATGAAGAATTTCATTCCCTTGACGTGCTTCATCAATATGTCATCATATCCTAATCCCAAAATTCTGCAAGATAGAATTCTTTATGAAACCCTTTTCTTTCTTTCTAACCAATGAATCCAAAGAGGACTCCATTAGAAAATGTCAGCACCTGTTTCCATATGGATTATTGAATGATAACCCTTGATCTAGATAATTTCCCTTCATCAATGTTGTTATCAACGAGGTTCCCAGGAGCCACTTCTTTCATAGCATAGTTGTATTGTGAACATCCTCCTATGACAAGTGCCCCTTCCTTGCTTCTATCATGATGCCATTCTAGAGTGATGCATTAATGTACAATTCTTCCTAACATACTATTTCACAACCAACAGAAACCTCTTAAAGAGGAAGATGATCTCAATCATAGTAGAGATCTTTCACTTCTCCTTTCTTAGATTTCTTTGCATCAGGTTCTCCCCTTTCTTCTGTGACATGGGCTTCTTCCTTTTTCCTCTTGTTCTTTCTAGATTTGGGACAATCCCTTTTATAATGCCCAAGTTCATTACATCCAAAGCATCGTACTTTGTCCATATTTCTCCTTTTATTTTGAGGACCAAATTTGCCAAATCTTCCTTTCTTCTTGGACATGGCTGCAAAGGCTTGATTTTCTTCATTTGGTCTTGTATCAATTTTAGCTTTCAATATTGTTTCCTCTATTTTACATAGAGACCACAGATGGTGTTGCTTATTTTTTCCCATATATGCTTGAAGTGAAGATTCCCCATTCTTCTGGTAAAGCATTCAGCGTCATTGTAGTTATTTCACTATCAGACATTACTTCTCCCAATTCATGCAGTTGGCCTCATATTTGAGAAATCCTCATAAAATATGAAGTGATTCCTTCCTCTCTTGAAAATTTCAACTTGTATAGTTCTTGTCTCAAAGATATTACTTCTCCTACAGTACTTACGAAGAACAACTCCACCAATTTTTCATATATTTCTTTAGCAATTTCTAGTTTTGAAATGTAGGGAATGAGTTAGTCCTTAATGGATTCTATGAGAATCCTCTGGGCTCTTATTTCTCCCTTCATGTACTTGGCATGAGCTGGAGCATCTTCTTTTGAAGGTTGAGATGCAGTTCCTTTGATGTAGATCATGACTTCATTTTCAATTAGATTCAAATCTATCCTTTTCTCCCATGCACGAAAGCTTGATGACCCAACCAATTCACTGCTTTCTTTGTAGAAATTCATTTTAACAAATTCAAATGAGGTCATAGAAATACTTACTCATGTAGATTGATTTCTTCCTTTTATCAACTTCCTTGATGATGATGATGATGAAGATGATTGCAGGAACTCCCTCTTAGATTAATTCCTTCAAAGAAGATAGGTGATCTTGAATCCTTTGTAGTCAAGGATTGCTTGATGATTACTTCAGAATGATGACGTCTTCAATAGTGTTGGATGGTGTCTTTAGCAAAAATGATGGCTTGATGATGTGTCTTCCAACAATGTTGATTAGGCTTCAATATCAAGAATCTTTGATGGCAAAGATTACCTCCTTGATGTGTAGGTCCTTTGAATAAGGTTGAAGGTCTTCTTGAGATGGCTTGAACGTTTCCTTGCAAACTGCTTTGACTCTTCAATGTAGATTTTGACTTTTGCTTTGATGCTTTCTAGAAAATCGATTCTTGATTTTTTATCCTTGAGTGTCTTCTTGTCAAATAGCCCTTTGTCTTCAACACCTTAGCTCTAATACCATGTTGAGAATTTGGAAGGGCATAGTTTAATTCAATTCTCTTCTTGATAATTACTTGTGAACTTATTTCTCTTACTTTGATCTTCTCTTTATTAGCTTATTATGTCTTTCATCAAGTCAATTATCAAAACACAAGAGACACAAGTTTTAGGCTCTTCAAGCAAGGGCCAAAACCTCTCCCTCTTGGAGAGGAAAACCAGCATTTAATTCTTCTTATAGACTTTTAGTTGACAAGTACCATGACCATGACACGGACCCTTGACCCTTGTATGCCTCCAAGACCTTGTCACTGCCCTTTTCTTGGCTCCTTATGTTGATCTCCTTTTCTGCACCAATACTAGAGAACTCGGTCTCTAACTGATGTTCTTCTTTTGATGGGTTGAACTCAACCTTCCAATCACTGTGCAATACTTCACTGAGATGCCTCCTCTCCTCGCACTAAGTTACAGTAGTGTATTCCTGCAATTACTCTCGGCCTTCCTGAAGTGCCTATGATGTCTTTTGACCCAAAAACAGAGAGCCCTTTATCACTATTATATTCCTTCTTGCCTTCATTGTATAACCTTTGAAGAAATAGGAAGTATCATCAATTAGGAGGCTAGCATTGCCTCTCCTCTGAATTGATGGCAGTCTTCTCTCCTCACTACAGTTCAGATTCATATTACAGACTTAGACTCAAATACAGAGTCCTAATCCTTCGTTGTACATCCTCTTTTCTTCGTTGGGGTATCTCTTCATTCATGCACAAACACACCTTCTCTCCTTCACATGTATGTCTCTTGCAATACCACAGATCTGTCTTATTTCTGTCTAAAATCTTCAGATATGTCTGAACTCTATTTTTGTGATGCATGCGAAGTTTATTGGGTTATTTATAGTTGTTCGCCCCTATAATTAGCCGACCTATCAGTGAATTGTTGTGACATATTTTTTAGCCGACCTATCAGTGAATTGTTGTGACATATTTTTTAGCCGACCTTTCCAGCATCTTCAAGCCGACTTTATAAGGAGTATCTCCAGCATCTTCGAGTTGCCTTCACGGAGTACTTTTGACCAGGTCTTGGAGCATACAAATTGTCTTTACAAGTGTAACAACACTTCATATACATGACTCTAAATAACAAGATGACAAATCCCTAAAAGACATAAAGAACAAGTATTTGACCTATAATAAAAATTCCTTGCTCATGAAACCCATGAGGCAAGCATTACAAAAATACATTTTATTATCTTTGTCCTCTTCATTACATAAATTCATAATTACAAAGTCATTATGAAGACCGAACCTAGTTACACTTTCCAACAAGAAGGACATCAGCTCGATGCATTACGTCTTGGGGTTGAAGGTTTGGTAAAGACCAGGGGAGATTTTCATTGGACAAGGAAAGTATGTAGTTGAGATCTTAAAGACATTTTGGATGGAAGATTGCAAACCTATGGCCACACCTATGTTCACCAATCTGAAGAAGGTGACAACTTTAGATTCAAAATTGGTGGATCTCATGTTGTATAAGCAGTTGACTATTTCTTTGAAGTATTTGGTCAACACCAGGTCAAATATATCTTCTACGGTGAACACCTTGGGTCGGTTCGAGGTGGATCCACGGCAAGAGCAATGAGTAGCAACAAAATATGTGCTACTGCTCATATATGTGACGAGCACAGTGGAATATGGTTTAAGGTATCTTGGAGATTAAGTAAAGTTGTATGGATACACAGACTCAAATTGGGCATGCAATGCAGTACACGTGACTCAAGATGTTGCTTTTCTTTGGGATTAGCGATGATATCCTGGTTCAACAAGAAGTAGTATTTTATGGCACTCAATCCAATAGGGGAAGAGTATATGGTTGTAAGGAAAGTGAGTTATGAGACTATTTGTCTTCGAGAGTTATTTGCATTGTTGTTTGATCAAGAGTTGGATCCCATCATGAAAGTGAGTTATGAAACTATTTGCCTTGGAGAGTTACTTGCATAGTTGTTCAATCAGAAGTTGGATCCCATCGTGATCTACTGCAATAATCAGAGTTCTATCAAACTCTCTACGAATCCAATGTTTTTCACAAGTCCAAGCACATGGAGATCAATTACCACTTGATTCAAGACATGATTCCAAAGGGAGTTTTGAAGCTCCGGTTTATTCCCACGAATCATCAAGTTGTTGCTATTCTGACCAATCCCTTAGTAAAAGAGAAGTTAGAGGCCTTCAAAGACAAAATTGGGTTCGTGCAAAATTCCTTCTCACTAGGAGTGTTGATATTTGTAGCTCGGACAGGAACTTCCACACAAGTTTTATGCCAAACACACGGTAAATCGTTTGAATCATTTCTATTTTGTAATTCACTTTATTAAAGTGAATAGCCTTTTAATTTTAATTTATGAAAAGTATAATAAAGTGTAATTTAATCACACTAGTGATTTAGATAAATCTCCATCATGGATCTCAATTGAGATTGGGATTTGAACTCAATGAAAGATTACGATTGTGGAGACGTAGTCGTCAACACAAAATTACGGTAGGCCAAGATAGAAGGGAAAGGGACACGGTAGCTTAGTTGCACAAAGAGACAGAGTAGTTCACACAATGTGCAAACCAAGAAAAAGAAGGAAACAAAGCAGCAAAGGGAAATCAACATTAGCCAAATTCGTGGAGGTCGTACTATTTCAAAAAAGCAAGTTGTAGAAATTTGGGTGTCGAAGGAGAAGTTCAACATAGTAGAGGGTTGTACGTTCTCAATCGATTTTTAGAGTGCGAGTAGAGTTTATCTTAGTGTTTTACATGGTTGTACATTTGCCGGAAATTTCCTATAGATTTTATTTTCCGGTGGGTAGAGTTTCCTCAGTTGAGGAGCCCTTGTAAGTTTTAAGAAAATTAATGAAAACCCGATTTGAAGGGTAGTAAAAAATTGTGTATTTTTGTTTCCATTGATTTATTTTCTATCCATTGTGTGATTAATTTTATGATCCAAATTTTTCTATTTAAATTAAAACTTCAACCACTTTTATTTCCTAAGATCATAAAGAAACTTAGGGTCTGGATAGATATTTTTTTGACATCTATTCTATGAATGGAATCCATTAATGCGACATCAATAGGAAACTTTTTAAGAGGATTACTCTACCAAACCTTAGCCCGAAGTGCTCCCACTTGTTTCTATGCCTCTTGCAATGTTTGGGTAAGCCATCTCAACTTCCTCATTGAACTAAATGTTTATTAAGGACATGCTCCTTGACCAAACCTTGATGATCTAAATCTGATTTCTCCTCCTTCTGCAAATCAACCTTTGGGGCAGCAGGTTTTCTCGCCTCTTCAACCTCTACTAGAGGCCCTTGCGTTGTGTTACCATATCCACGGGGCCTTGATGTTGAATCCACGTTTCGGATACAGATACGAATACAGATCCACCCAAATCTGCCATGTAAATGGATCGTTCAATCCTGGAAACGAATTCGATTCTACTAAAACAAATTTTGTGCCAGCTAGACACCACATGATGGGTCCCAAGCAAATAACATTAGACTTTTTGGTTTTTTTTTGTTTTTTTAATGATATTTGCCACCTGTTTAAAACATGTATAGTTGTATAAGTTATTAATTACTATAGGTTGTATTGCACATGATAATGCTAGCAAGAAAGGTCTAACACATCAAAATTCTAATTTCAATTTTTGATAATGCTAACAAGAAAGCTTTAAGACAATACATAAATAATCATATATAGTGTAAAAAAATAGATATGTCAATAACAATTTAATTAGATCAATTCTATTCAACTCTAGGTGAAGAATCCTCTTAGCATAGTATGATGTTAAATTTTCAAAACCAGTCTAGGTTTATTTATACCACAACAATTTTTACTCCTAGAAAATTATTAAATAAAATTCTGAATTGCTATGAAAATAAAATCACTAGTATTTAACTCAATAAAATATTTGCAATAAAATAAATAAAATCAGAGAAATCAATCACATCACAACAGTAAGTATACACCCATAACAATTTTCTTTCATTAAAATCGTTGGGAAAATCTGGGCCTAGACCCACAAAGAAAAATAATACACAGAAAAATGCACTACTAGAACCTGTAACCCCGTTCCACTAGAAAACTTGGCCGAAGGAATTCAGCCCACCAGAAAATCGCTCTCCTGAAGAACCTAGCCTTGGAGAAAGTCGGCCTCCACCAGCAGCAATTCGGCCCACTCCTTTTTGCTTGTACGACCTCTACACACTCAAGAAAAATCGACCTCTCCACAACTTGGCCTCCTCTGCCCTTCAACAATTTAGCCTCCTGGAATACTCCCAAAATTTCCCTACACTCTTCCTATGTTCTCTTCAATCTAGTTGAGCCTCTCGCTCTAGAGAAAATCACTTCATCCACTTGCATGTCTTCACCTCTCCCTTAGGCTTATGTTATAACTTCATTAAGCCAAATCCCTTACCCTAATCTCCTAAGTGATTGATGATCAAGATTAGATATCACCTCACTTGAGATCAACAGTTGAGATCATATCTAAGTCACTTAAATAATTGAATTATTTATCCTTAGTACTTTGGCTTAATAGTCCACAATAATCAATTAACTTTAATTATTGTATTTTTCCTAAGTTAGACTTAGGAAAGAAGTCATAAATAACTTAGGAATGAAAAAACTTATTTTTAAGATTCCAAACCATTAGAGACAAATATGTAAATTCTTCTCATCTATATACCATGTAAGGGTGCATATATCAAATGGCACCGAGTGCAATACATATCATTATCCACAAAATATATAATCAATGAGGCTCTAAATGGCCTCTAGAGTCCAAAAAAAATGCTAAAACTAAAGCTACTGGGCCACTAGCCTACTATAAGTACAAAGTACAAACTCAAACGCAAAGTACAAATCATTGATCAACATGATCTCTCATCAAACTCATCACCACTACTAGAGATGGGATCATTAGAAGGACCTTACATAAACATCATCTAGATCAGAGTCTGAGGACTCCTCACACTCCTCTCTAGCCTTAATAGCAATACTAGGCCTAGCAGAACTAGAAGCATGAGTTGGTCGAGCTGCAGGACTACTACTCCCCTCCCCAATACCATGTGCCATGCTTGGTCCTATACTCCTAGTGGTTCGCTTCCTCTAGCTATTGGTTCAACTACTAGATCTGCATTAGGATGAACACCCCCCAACTCCATGGCATCAATATCAAAATCAACATCAAACTCAGTTGGATGAGGCTCCTCCACCCATTTTGAAGATGGATCAATATCATCCAACAAAATGGGATTTGTATCAGGTCTTTTGTTCAACAACTGGTTGCGCCTTAGTCGAAGGTTCTACTGCACGAAGACAAGATCATTCAATCATTTTTGTTCCCAACAATTTCTCTTCTTCCTGTGAATCTGTTCAAAAAGACCAATTATGCTCACACCCAGAAGCATTGCAAGTTTGGCTAAGAACTCTAACTGCAAACTTTTACAGTTGAGGGCATTGGCTTCCAAACGACTCCCACCAATGCTCAACAAAGACAAAGACGAGTTAGCTCATTTTACAACAATTTAGATGGTAAGTTTGAACTTTGAACTTTGAACAATTTACAAATACAACTTCAATTTTAAAGAATTGAACTTCACAAAAAAAAAAACAGCTAAATTGGAATTGCTTACCTAGTTGATCCACATCTCTTGCAATTTTTGCCAGATTTTTGACAAATCTGCCTGTGGCCCTAGAAAAAGCAGTGACTTGTTGATGTATTTCCAATTGTTGCAACTCATCATGTACCATGCGCTCCAAGCACTCATACGACCCATCTCTAACCTCCCCAATATGGTCTTCTCCTAGCTTAGCTTTATAATGATACTTTGGGTTCAAGAAATACCCAATTGCATGTATAGGACAATGGAGTTGATTGTTCCATCTGTTATCAATGACCTCCCAAATAGTCCCATACTTACCTACCCTGTCTTTGCAAGATGCCCATATCTACTCCTTTGCCTGATCTATAACTTCATAAATGTAGCCATGGGCAATTTTTCCCCATCTATCAACCATAACACCTTAACAAGGGGCTCACCAATTTTCACAACCTCTGCTACTTTTTTTCCAAAAGGTGTTGTCAAAAAATTTATTTTTGGTGTCATTTCCATCTGCTCTGCAAGCCCACCGAGATGAACTCCATTCATCACTGGAAAACATTTTTTGCAAGTTTTGTTCTTGGGAAGTGACAGATTGCAATGTGAGGAAGTAAGTTGCAAATCTTGAGATGGTGGGCCTAACAAGCTCCTTACCCCTAGTGTTTTTTCTCATTAGGCTCGACACCAATGAGTGGTTGTAGATGTACTTTGTGATACTCTTGACATGCTCTACAATGTTCTTAACCCTCTCCACTTTTCCTATGTCCTCAAGCATGAGTTCTATGCAACGTGCAGCACATGGGGTCCAAAATATGGTCTTGTATATGGACTCTAGCATATTTCCAGCAAGAACATAGTTTGAGGCATTATCAGTGATGACCTGCACAACATTATGTACCCCCACTGACATAACAATGTCATCCAAAAGCTCAAATAATAGGTTGGCATCTTTCATCCTATCAGATGCATCAACCGATCTCAAAAACATGGTTCCTTGAGGGCAAGAGACAAGGAAATTTATGATAGTGCAGTTTTTTCCATCAGTTCATCCATCTGACATGATGGAACAACCTATTTTGGTCAATGACTCTTTATATTCATTCAAATATTCTCCAATGGATGAAATCTCTTTTTGCAAAAGTCTTCCCCTCAAGTCATGGATAGTAGGGCCTTTGAATCCCTTTCCTGCAGCAAAAGCAGCATCCAAGTTGGGTTGACTTAGACTTGGTTGGGAGGCAGGGGAACTAGCAAAGGCTGAGGTGGAGGAAGGTGTGAAATAGCTCTTAATGTTCATCCTTTTATTACCTTTGGCTTGGCCTTGAGGTTGAGACCCAAGGGAGGGAGGAACTTAATGGGAGGGAGGAACTTAATGGAAGGGGTCTTGGGGATTGGAGGAGTCTTCAAAGTCAAAATCATCATACCCACTTGCTTCTACTCTCTATCCTAGCCATAGCTTCTGCAAGTTCCTTCTTCCTTGCAATTTCATCTTGAATAGCATTTTCCCTAGCCTTTGCCTCCTTATACTTCTCAAACTTTTCAAGGTATTCTTTCCTAATAGGCCCTATGACTTCATTTGGTGCATCACAAGGGATTACTTGGCCTCCTATACTAGCGAAGTGTTAATTCAACCTATAAATACCCCCTCCTCCCATTGGGTGTTTGCAATATTTGCACAACATTTTTCCATCAACAACATCACAATGAACCCATGAAGCATATTTGGCTTTTGGGACCATAATGGATGGTGAAATTTAAGATTTTGAATGAAAGAGATCTGCAAATAAAATAGGAAAACGCAAAACCTATGATCCACTACTATCCTTCTTCCTTAATGCATTTTAACTAGAAAGTTGAAATGTGAAAGGGCATAAAAATTAAAAACAAAGACCAATGAAATTTATAAAAAAAAAATTAGGGAAAAATCATACCTGGAAGGTTGGAAATGAAAACTAGTTGATGAAGTCTCCTCCCAAAGATGCAAAGTACACTCGAAAGCTCCTACAAGATGACAAATTACCTCCAGACTTGTTATTATTGCTCCAAAACTCAAGGTTGTTGCAACACTTCCCAAGCTCTCAAACTCTCACAAACACTTGAAATCAATTGTGCGAGACAAATGAGAGCTTGGGCTTGCTTTTATAATTGTAAAGGAGCAAATTTGAAGGGAAATTCGCCCACGGTTTGGGAAAAACCAACTTAAAACACCATTAGCGGGCCCCAAAAGTCACCCAGCTTCATGCACATCGACCCAACCGGTTTGTGTCAGAATTGGTCAATTAGGACCAGTTAGGTGCCAAATGGGTCGGTTTAGCACCTAACCGGCCGATTTGGCCGATTTCCGATCTGAACCGATCGATTTTTAAAACTATGGTCTCCATGATAAACCATTTTTTTCTCTCTATGACACTATTCTATTGTGGTTGTAAGGTACTATCAACACTCTTGATCCCTACTTCCTTGCAAAAGGCCTCAAACCCTTTGGAGGTGTACTCTAATGCTCAACCAAGCTCTTTAACTCTATGAACTTATTGAACATTTCATCCTTAGCCTTGATCAAATAAATCCTAGAAATCATAAGTAAAAGAGATACAAAAAAAACTACTTGAGAAAGAACCTAAAGACACCATTCACACACATCTAAATTAATCAAATCAAGAATCTCTCTTCATCAATTATCACTACTTGGAAAAGCAATGTTGGCACGTTTGATGAGTTCACATCCCTTGCACACTCCTATATTTGCAAACTTGAAGTTCAATAATCCCTACACCGTGTCCTTCAACACTCTTGATCCCTACTTCCTTGCAAAAGGCATCAAACTCTTTGGAGGTGTACTCTAATGCTCAACCAAGCTCTTTAACTCTATGAACTCATTGAACACTTCATCCTTAGCCTTGATAAAATAAATCCTAGGAATCATAAGTAAAAGAGATACAGAAAAAACTACTTGAGAAAGAAGCTAAAGACACCATTCACACACATCTAAATTAATCAAATTAAGAATCTCTCTTTCTCAATGATCACTACTTGGAAAAGCAATGTTGCCACGTTTGATGAGTGCACATCCCTTGCGCACTCCTATATTTGCAATCTTGAAGTTCAATAATCCCTACATCGTGTCCTTCAAGAATAGTGCACCATAATGCAAGTGACCAAATCATTTGTGCCATAAATTGCATATAGTGTCACTCTTATACACTAAAGCATCATGCTTTACTAAATATACTTGCAACATATAAACGCCACATTCACACACCCATCTGGCAAAAATCCGACTAAGGTCAAGGTTGCATTTTTTAAATGATCACTTGTTGATCATCAAACTCAATCACACATAATAGATGTATCATTTAAATTTATAACAAATAAAAAATAAAAATAAAAACTTCATTAAGCCAACATATAAAACATCATTCAACTCAAGAACATCACCAAAAGGCATGCCAATTAAGTGGCATCATTACCCAACTCCACTTGTATGCCATCCTCTCATTCTTGAAGTTTGTAGAAATCCTTCCTGTTAAAGATCATGTTTTGGTACTTCACTAACCACATACCACTCAACCCCGAATACAATGCTAATGGAATGGCAATATACCATGGAGAATGTTGCCTCAAGTCTAGATGCCTCTACACCAACATCAAATTGCTTATGCACTTTGCTATTTGTTGGCTTTCTAGCTCTTTAGACACTAAACTGCATAGTGTCCCATCTTGTGGCACTTGAAACACTTCACATGACTCGAGTCTTTCTTCCACTTGAAACACTTCACATGATTCGCGTCTTCCTTCCTAGGTTAAAGAACTTAGATCTTCCTCCTTGCTCTTCTTAGCCCTCCCAAGTCCTCCTTTCTTATGTCTACTCCTCATCTTAGCAATAAGGACTAGGTTATAATTCTCCTCCACATTGGCATAAATAGTCCCCAACGTGATTTCATACAAGATAAAATCCTCCCAACACCTTTCAAAAGTGGAAAGCATCTCAAAAACATAAACTCCCCAAATGAATAGATCCCAAGATAAGGAGAACCTGTTTAAAGCTATGGGCACTAACTCCTCATCTTCCACCTTGGTCGCATTGAAACAATTTGATCTTGAAGCTTGATAATCTTTGTCAAGTAATTGGCCACTATGTCTATGTCACTAGTGCATGTGGCTCTGAGCTTGCTCTTTAAGACCATTTTCTAGGAAGTATTCACACCCTAATACAAAGTGACCAAGGAATCAAACATGTTCACTGTTGATTTCTCCACCATAATGTGACGAATCAAATGGTCCTTCATCAAATAAAATATGATTCACTCTACATTGGTTGCTTTCTTGTTAGGTTGTTGGGTCGATAGGGACAATGAATTTCCCTTCTACAAAACCCAAAAGATCAAACTACTATAATAGATTCCACAACCTACACTCCACTAGATCTTGCAACCTGCACTATAACAAAACAAAGTTACAAATTCCCTCCAACACGTGAAACTCTTGAATATTGATAAAAGGCATCGCTATAAACTCTAAAACCACACTTCACCAAATAATTTAGCCCAGTGTCGCAGGAACTATCCCTCCCCCAACACACCAAACCTCGAAACCATGCACCATGTGGAACCATGAACGAAACGTGCTTGCAATCGTGCTTCCAAAAAATGAAATCGCACTTCGGGCTGGATTTTAACGGTTCCTGGAATTTTTAAACTGTTATCTGATGAGTTGTTACGAATATAATATATATATAAATAATATAAATATAAATAATGATTAGTATAGAAGAGGCATGTCTCTAAAGAAATAACCATTCATGAAGGGGAACCTACCTAGGTATATAAGCAAGCTCTCATTTGTAATCGATCTCATATATCATATCTCTTGTACATTCATATATATATATATATATATATATATATATATATATATATATATATATATATCCTCAATGAACAGCGTCATATTCCAAGTGTTCTAGAGTATTTAACTTGTGAGTACAAACTTTGTTCATTACATTGGTATCAGAGTCGTGCTCTCTGATCCTGACCATTGGTCAAACTTTTACCACATACTTGAAGATTTTGGAATTTCTCTTACAGCTCAATAGTTGGTTCAAATTTGGCCTTTGGCCACCAAAATAAAAAGAGGCCCTTGAGGAGAAAAATAAATAAATAAAATTATATATATAATATATATATATAGAGAGAGAGAGAGAATAATATAAAAAAGTCAAAAAGATTATTACAAAAAAAATTCCAAACAAAAATAGAATGTGTGTGTGTATATATAAACTAAAAATGTTAAAAAATTATATATATATATATATATATATATATTAAATATGCTAAAAAATTAAAAAAATTAAAAAAAAAAAAAAAAATATATATATATATATATATATATATATAAACTGAAAAATTCAAAATATATATATATATATATATATATAAGAATTAAAAACAAATAAAAAATAAAAAAAGAACTTACCTAGCCCACTAGAGTCGCCGTACACATCTGCACACTGCATTGGAGTCGTCATCCGACGCAAATACAAATCGCCGACATTGGGCTTTCTTTGGCACGCAACCACTACTGCCATGCCACCGCACCCTTGCACTGCCACCAAACAATACCGCAGTCGCCCGACAACTTGCCCCACGTATGCCATCATTCCCCTAGCACAAGGGAATCCACCCATAGTTGCCAATCAATCCACTGCTAGTCAACAAGCCCATGTCACCTGTCGCCTACATCTGTTGAGAAATCCATTAGGGAAGTATTAGGGTTTCTTATTAACTTGATTTCTCTTTTGCTTGACAAATTCTTGTGATTAGTTATTACTTTTTCTTCTTTGTAATAATATTCTCATCATCAAGACAATTTCCAAAACTATGAAGATCACAAAAATAGGAGAACACGGAATGTAGGCATTCAGCCAAGGCAAAACCCCTATGAGGGGAAAACCCAATCAAACTCTTCCACTTGTAGATTCAAAGCGAATGAGACACTCCAACACCTTTGACTCAACCTCCAACTATCAAGTCACCTTCTCATTTTAGCACAGTCCACCATAAATCAACACAGGTCTTCTCCAATGGTCAGCAATGGTTTCGCTCTGCTCTACAATTTTGAAGTTTACATAATATCCTCAGTTCTTCAATATTTGTTGACCTATTTCAGATCCTTTCCTCAAGCTCGCACTTCATCTTTTAGTCCTGCAATCTTCGCTGACCCATTACAGATCCTTTCTTCAAGCTCACACTTCATCTTTTAGTCCTGCAATCTTCGCTAACCCATTACAGACCCTTTCCTTTAGACGTTTGACAGAGAGAGCACATGTTTGCTTCCTTGTGGATCTTATTACTTCATGATACACTCTTCACACTTCTCTTTTTCTTCTCAACTGCAGATCAAATATATCTTTATTTATATCAAACTAGATCAAAATCATTTGCTATATATAGTGGTTTGTGATTGTACTTTTGAGGCTGAGACGAACAGTGGTTAAGACGACTTTATAATGGAGGAATAGATGACTCTATAATTTCATTTCTTTGATACAAAAATGCCCAATAAGGGTCTAGACTATAATGATAATGATAATGACTCTAGACATAAACCTATAAGCCTATAATGGAGGCTTTGACCTACTGACCAATGACCCAAGCATGAAACCCATGCTTTAATAAGTCCATTTCTTTTTACAATAAAAATTTCTTTCGACAAATACAATTATGAACACTGACACTAGTTACATTCTTCAACAGCATCGCCCTCCATCGTCTCCCTCTTTCATGTCTCTCATCCTGTTGTCCTTAGTACTTACCGCCAACGATTCTGCTACATCTTGATTCCACTGCCAAAGACTATAGTCGATGCCCTGATTCCATTGCCAATCAACCTATCTGAACAACGAACTATGTGACATCACAATAATCGATTGTACACTCTAAACATTGAAGTAATTTAAACGCCATGACTCTCTCGTTCAAGTGGTGACCATTAATTATTACTAAAGGGAAATTATTAAAAAGTATATATATATAAGTTAGTTTTATATATAAAGGATATGGCAACTTATTTTTTAATACATACATATATATATATATTGAAAGGTGACTTTAACAAGAATAAAAAGGTAAGATCTTATGTTTCAAAAAACAAAAAGAGAGAACGGATTTTAATTCAGAAATGAAGGAAGATTCTTCCATAAGAGTCTTCCAATTGCAGATTTCAAATTATTTACATTTAAAGGGGACTACCTAAGGAAAAATTATTAATGTCATTATCAACATGAGCAACAAAGAAAATTACATCAATATTAATTTGGTGAATCAGCTACCAATTCCAGAGCCAAAAATTGGTGAAAGAGAAAATATTTTTGGCGAGAAAAAGTATGAAATTAATGATTTACAAGTGATGGTTGATCATTATGAATACATATCTGAATTCAGCATCATATCTATGTATAACAGAGAGATTGACATAATTTTCGGTCTAACTTGGATTAAAGAACTGGGTACGTTCATGTTAAACATAGAGCAAATTATTTTTATGTTTCCTTATAAGAAGAAGATGATCACATTCCAGGACATGACAAAGAAGTCAGAATCGATAATGCCTTCATCAAAAGAATTTAAGGATATTTCAAAATTGATACTTCAAGAGAATCAAGAAACAATATCAAAGAAGCTAGAGGAGCTTGACGAAATCATATCCAATAAAAACAAAGAAAAAACTCATTTGAAGGATCATAGTCAGAAACTACTTGCACAAGTCAAAAAGTGTAAAACTATGAAGCACAAATTAAGAAAGTTCCGAGAAGAAACTCAATGAAAGTCTATCAATCCTTTCTAGAAATATCTTTGGGACTCATGTGATAATAAGATACAAGGTAAGTATGTATAACAATGGCCTTGATGAGTCCGTACTGCATGAATTATTATGTTACAATTCCAATTTAATAATTGAGTTTTACTTTCCATACAAAACATTCTCCATTTTATGCAGCCAGGATCGACAAAATATTTCATCTCTATTAGAGCTCACTTCTGTCCCCCCTAAATAAGGAAAAAATTCATGTACAAATGTCGACCTCATTATGAGAAGACATCAGGTATGCAAAATTATAATCTCAAGCAGCCCCCTCAGTATATGACTCAATGTTCTATAGTACAATGCCAAGAATTGTAGTAAAAAGAACAAAAGTAGGTGGTCCCCAAGAACACAACAACAGAAAGATTGCATTATTTCATCCAAGTCAAGTAAAAAATTTCCAATAGTATGATTTTCACTCCAGAAAAAAAATAGAGGTCGTCTGTTCATTAATACCGTGGATCATCTTCGAGCCGTTCTGGTGGAAGAAGCAGCATAAAGTTGCGAAAATGGCCATAAGAAATAGACCCTTCTGTATCAGCATCCAAAAACCGCATCATCGCTGCAACATTTTCGTCAGTGGCTGGAAGGCCTGCTTTTTTAAGTGACGCTAATACTTGGCTTTTCTGAAGAGTGCCAGATTTACTCAAAGATAAAGTATTATAAGCTCGGAGCATAGTTGGCTCCTTCTGTTCCATTAGAGAAAGAAATTGTTTCCAGCCAATCGACTTTGCAAACATGTGGGTCCTTGTGCGCCGCAAAAACTCGCGAGCATAACGTCGTGGCAGCCTTCTCTTTTGCATGGCAACTTGAAGGTCCTCAAGTGTTACTTGACCATCACCATCTCTGTCTAACTCATCAAAGAATCGCCTACCTGAGATAAGAAGGTAAATTCTTTACATAAATCTAAACTGCTTGACAAAACTATCAATCACATTCAATTAAAAATCAAGTGAGGAATCACAAGCCAATAATCCAATATAAATTACATAGGCATTACAAACATGGTAAAGATTTCAAACTAGATACAGCGTGACTGTAACTCTCACATTTACAAAAGCTTGTCATGAAAGCAAACATCAACATAGTTACAAGTGAAATATAGTTTTGTCATGTAATTTTAGAAAGGAGAGCCTGCTTTTGCAAAAAGGAAACTGCTCAAGATATTGCACTTGAGTTCGATCACTGCATTTTACTACTTGGATGGTTAACAATTTAACATACATTGACTTGAGCAATGAAAGGGTATTGCTTGGTTAAAGTCTTCAACAATCCAAATGTCTATAATACACATTTCTTGTGTGTATGTTGCAGTATGACATATAACATCCCTGGCAATATAACCAGATTATAATGGGCCTTGTAACTTGGGTGCTTGGCAGTTAGCATTTGGGTAATCCAAGGAAATTTAAAACTGGAGACAGCAACAATGCTGATGTGAAGTGCATATCTCAGAAAGAATTATTGGGCAGCATATCACAAGAAAGTTGATCTTCACAACCACAACATATAAACAAAGAATTGATCAAAATCTAGCCTAGAGATTAGGTTTTTTACTTTCCTCGAGGAGAATGGCTAAAGTATGAAACCAATATAATTACACGCTTTGAAAAAATAAAGTAAACAATCAGCACTCTGACATGCCATGCTTCAGCAAAGATAGTCTAGTTGATCAACAGAATGTCCCAGAATTCAATGCAGAAATATGTAACATGATACAAAGCTATAGCAGCTTATGTTGGAGACTAGTTGTGTTCATACTGTTATATGATTCATCGGGTATGCAACACACCAAAGCTGAAGGAGCATGTGTATATCCTCTAAGCAAAATGCAACTTAACTTATATCATATGGTATTTGCACTGCAAGTTGGTTTTCCATATTGACGAAAAACATACTTCCAGATACATTCCAGAAAGCATATTCTGTTTTCTTACATTTTCTTTTGTTTATTAGCGACAATTTGATAATATCCAGAAATATGTCACACAATACACACTCCTAGCTTGTGTTCACACTGTTAGAGAATTCATTAGTCTGTAAAACATCAAAGTTTAAGGCAAATAGGTACATATGGACAGCAAACAATTCCAACTTATATGGTATTTACATGGCAAGTTGTTTTCTAACATTAATGGAAAGCATACCTTCTGACACATGCCAAACAGCATATGCTCTTGTCTTAAATATTATGTTGTTTGTGAGCAACAATAATTTTCAGATTTTGTGATTTGAGAGAGAATATTTAGAGATTTAACAGATTCCAACCCTCATCATATACAGAGATAGCAGAAGAAGTTTTCCTCACCTTACAAAAAACTTTACCACTGCACATCAGAAAATTATGAACATAGTCACAGAGTTATGTCTACCAGCATCGATAAGGCAAACTATTTAAACTTACAAATTGAACACTATATGAACTACTCCAATCATGTGAACAACTTGTTCTTGGAGTTTAACAATGACTGATCCTCAAGTCTGTCTTCACTCAACTAACTGAGTGATTGTAACATATTTAGGGCCATTGCTAGAAACAGAGGTAGTAATCAACAAAACAAAGAAAACAGATCTTGAACAAAAGTTAAATGACTACCATATATACAGCTGGATTGCTTTTTATGCCTATCAAATCAGGATTCTGTGTGTTATGTTAATGTTCTTTCAGTTCCCGGTATTCTTAATCCTTGCAACCAATACCTTCCCTAAGGAATTGCACAGAAATATAAACGATTTTTCACTTCCTTTCTTATCTGTAAAATGCCATGGATATTCCACTAGAACAGTTCGTCACAATAGATTTGATAAAATTACTGAAATCTATACTATGTAGGTTAAATTTCCTTTACATCTCAGATTCTTTAAAAGCTAATTTGCTGCTTTCAATGAACGAAATAACTGCAATGCGAGGAATAGATAAGGAAAAGTAATACACACATACTTCCACAATAGACAACTTTTACCCTTAGAAACACTTATGAGAGAAAACCCAACAAGAAGATGAGGACCCCTCACAGGTTACGGGAGACAATTCTTACAGTTGGGTGAATCCCATGGTTTACTGATCTTGAATGGGATACCTTGTTTTGCAGGCTCAAGAGCTTTTACTTGCTTCCCCACAGTGGGAGGACCAGTGTGGTTGACTATGTCCAGGACCTTCTCTCACATACTTTACCACCTCTCAATTTCCCGCTTACGACTGGCAGACCACATCCTCCTCACCTTGACCCCCAGACCATGTTCTCCCACACCACTTCCCTTTACAATATTTCTAATCTCTGAGCAGAACATTAGGAGAGCAGCCATAGCTATGTATACCAACAAAGCAACAATGGGTGAATCCCATGGTTTACTAATCTTGAATGGGATACCTTGTTTTGCAGGCTCAAGAGCTTTTACTTGCTTCCCCACAGTGGGAGGACCAGTGTGGTTGACTATGTCCAGGACCTTCTCTGACATTCTTTACCACCTCTCAATTTCCCGCTTACGACTGGCAGACCACATCCTCCTCACCTTGACCCCCAGACCATGTTCTCCCGCACCACTTCCCTTTACAATATTTCTAATCTCTGAGCAGAACATTAGGAGAGCAGCCATAGCTATGTATACCAACAAAGCAACAAAAGAGGAAGGGTTCTAGGCCAAATTCCTTAAGCTTGATGTCCAATCCCTTTATTCTCATATTGCTGATTTATTTAATCATGTGGCATGCTTAGCCTTCCCTCCCTCCTAGAGCAAACACATTATCCATCCGATCCACAAATCAGAGAGCTGTACTAATACACGCAACTAGTGGACTATCATGGTAGGTCATACCTTCTCTAAGCTTTATGCCACAGTCCTACATCAGTGGCTTTCTGAGGATCTAGAGTGTTAGGCAGAAAACAGTGTGCAAGAGAATTTGTGTAGATTTTGTAAGTGTAATAAGTAATTGTTTCATTGTATAAAATCTTAATGGTGATTACAATCCTTCGTGGTGGTGTGCCTATATAGGCACTGACTGGCCACGAAGGTGAGAGGTCACACTGTTTGACCTTTGGACCTTTCATAGTTAATGGGCCATTAATTAATTAAAGTATTCAATTATTATTTAAATTATTATTTAATTAATGTTTATTTATGAACATTTTATTCATAACTGTTAAATACAAAGCAAATGATACACAACAGATAAGAATCAAGATAGAACATGAGATTCATTTATTCACAAATGATATACATTTATAATACATTCTAATGACCCTTGGTTTCCATATCCCAAATGGTCTCTTGGACTCCATTGATTGTTCACATTCCACACCAACCCTTAGCGAATTAAGTACCCAACATTTCCTCCCTTAATCCGAAGGGGTATATAGTATATACGATTCCAAGAAGAGAGCTTTAATACAAAAGTACAACTATCGATGACAACAATAAGTTAAATGTGCTCTCTGAAATGATGACATAAGGTGGGAGAACTCGAGGTCTCAACTGGCGGTGGTTTAAGGATGACAACCAACACTAGAACGCTTAGTGCACTTCCCGGAACTCTTCCAAATATGGCAAGAAGCTGAAGACTTCTGCTAGAGGAAGTGCTTCTTAATGCTTTGAAGAAGGAGACCTTCAACCTGGAAAAAGGGAGGTCTACAACCTGTGGTGGTTTAGGGAAGGCCACCAACAAAAGAAACGCTTGGTTTGATTCCTGAAACTTTTCCAAATCTGGCAAGAAGTTGAAGTCTTCTGCAAGAAAAAGTGGTCCTTAATGCTTTGGGGAGGGAGACCTTCAACCTGGAAGAAGGGAGGTCTACAACTTGTGGCGGTTTAAGGAAGGCCACCAACCAAAGGAATGCTTAGGGCTTTCTTTGGCTACAACTCTGAATTTGGGTATGGCTGACTTTGGTTGTAGGCTCAGGCAGGTTCAAGTTGTGGCTCAAGCTTGCTTGATGCATCTTTGAAACTTGTATATGACCATCACTTTCCCCCCTGTCAGATACAAGGTGAGAAGACGAAGTGAACTCAACTACAAGACTTTTCAATAATCTAGAAGAAATTCTGACATATCACTGAAATATCTTTTTGATTGTTGAAGCCCATTGCCAAGAAGTGATCCATCCAAGGTGAATCTTTGTTCTTGCAGGAGATTTGTTTTTTAAGCATTTGTTTAAAGAATGAGTGTGTTGACCACAATGCTTACATGGGTGAAGATCAAAACAGTGATCCTTCACATGGCCAACTTGATTACAGTGTTGGGATTTGACAATATGTTGTGAATGTGGAGGAAGAGCAGAAACAAGTGAAGAACTGCCATAAAGAAACACAACACTTCAAAATTTGATGGGATTTGAATAATCTAGAGTGTGAAAGGACGTCTTCTTATCATATCCAAGCCCTGTTTTGTGCTTATTGTTGACAAGCTCTTCCCAAGGTCTGATGATGGACTTGGGAATTGTAGGCGGAATTTCTGCTTCTTTCTACACATTTTCTCCTGAAATGGGTACAACATCTGCAATTTCTTGTTGCTGATGTGAGTTTGTCTCAATGATCTGATCAAAAACGGGTTCAGAATGATGTCTATTTTGTTGTAGCTCTTCTTGCTGGAATTGAGATTCAAGCTGTAAAAATTCAATCCCTTCATAATCCTTGTTGAGTTTGACTGTATTATTCATAGTAGAGAGTATTAGATTGTTCAGTAACTCTATTATTCCACCAACTGGAAACATTTAAAGACCTCAAGGGTTTCTTGCAACTTTTCCCTTTACAAATGGGAAAACAGTGAGGGCAAAACAAATACCAGCTTGGGTTCTCGACAAATCAAGAAGAAAAGAATCTAAACATTGTAGATCCCTAATGATAACACATATGTCCCTGCCACATACTTGATAAGCGACTTGACTTGCAATGAGAATAGAGAGAAACTTTATTTTTCGAGCAAAAACAAAATTTCTAGTAAGTAATATCAGATGACTTCTCATTAGTACCAATTGTTGTATGAATAAAGTACTTGCTTTGCTATTTTAGATGTACTTTGTACTGCCTAACACCTGACATGCTAGTATTCTTCAAAAAATGGTGTTTATGCCCATGGCCTTGTCCACAGCACAAGTGAACTCTTCATACCATGGAACTAAGCATTTACAGTCAAGGTTCCTTGACGACCAAGCCACACATGTCAGTTCTCCTCATTACCTTGTGTGTTCGCTTTTTGTCAATGCCCTTTTATATTGTTTCCCTATCTAGTGCCTTTGGTGGGAGAGGTCAACCTCATTCAATCAAGTTCATGCCATTGTCAATTTAGAAGTTCAATTCCATTTCACCATTCAGAGACCATATTTTGTCTTGTAATAGCAGTCAGAAATTGGGAATTTTGTTGTCTTTATAAACTTTGAAGTTAAAGATTGTGTTAAACACACATACCAAGATTTAATGCACGCATGTCAACTCCAACCAGCGCTTATGTCAAACCAGCATACATACAATACTCATCGCCCAACGCACAGGGATTAAAAGAGCAGGTTTGACCATTTATCGTAGGTATTCGCACCATATAACTAGCAGTTTGCATTCGACGTAACATGGAACATGCACATTTTCCACACGAGATACACGAGAACACATTTGCCACTCAGCAGAACTAGATTGTGAATCAAGGGAGTCGATTCAATCCTGGCTCCAAGTCGAGCATATAACTCAGAAATTTCTTTGGTTAAGAAGCAAAGACTCTTTGGTATTCCATTGTCAATTCGGCTATTGATCAGAAACGGTTGCTGCAGCTTTAGCTCAGGGATCTGGAACTAGAGCAAGATGCTCAGCTGACAAATATGTTGAACGACCAGCACGAGATTGCATATTTTTAGTGGACTTTGCACCAGCTAAAGCTACTCAGATGAAGAAAGAAAGGCAATCACTGGATCATCCCCTGCAGCTAGTCTCTCACGGAGAACTATGGGTGTAGGAATCAAAGCATCTAATAATGTGCAATAACTTGTTGTAACACCACCATACTTATTAACAGCAACAACAGTCAATAAAATTTAACGCAACAACAACCACGTCATAGCACTAATACAGGTTTCGAACCAGCAAGACTCACAACATCAATGCTAACGCCTAATCCATATCCATCACAAATTCAACACATAGAGATGAATACATATACCCAATGCACCCAGAGATATTTGTTGCCAATGCAGATGTAATTCGAACTATTTAATTTAGAGCTTTGAAACAGCATTCAATATTGTTCTTCAAAGACTCAACACTCCATTTCCAGTCAACAACGCTCCCTTTCTCGCCGACAGCTCCATTCCAACGCATTTAAATAGAACGATCAGCAATTAATATATTCCAGTGACTCGACCAGAGATTTAATGTTTTGCTTCAATGAATTTCACAGGAACTGCTGCAACGCATTTTTCAGGACTTCAAATAAAACTGCAGAATATACACCAGAGCATGGAATTGGAATTAAGGCACAGCTAAAATGCAGAGGTAACGTTTGAATGAGGAATGGAGAAAGAGCGCACAGCTTCCATTAGTTTGCAGGAGCAGAGAAAATGGCAGTAGAATGGAGTTATACGGCAGAGATCATAGCTAGAATTTAGTTGAGAACACATTCATGAAATGTAGAACTGATGGCAAAACTGACATGCACAAAGAGGCCACAAAACAAGTGCTTAAATTTGGGCAGGGCAGGGATACACCTGCAGCTCTAATACCATGTTAAACACAAAGGAAATGATACACAACAAATAAGATAGAATGTGAGATTCATTTATTCACAAATGATATACATTTATAATATATTCTAATGACCCTTGGTTTCCATATACCAAGTGGTCACTTGGACTCCATTGATTGTTCACATTCCACACCAACCCTTTGCAGATTAGGTATCCAACAATAACATTGCCACCCCCTTTAGAGATGCTTTGTCCTCAAAGCATAACAAGAAGGGTTTCCTCTAGTTGAACATGTTTCTATGGAGTAGCAATTTTACATTGACTGGTGAATTCCTCATCAGTATTTGTACATTCCCTGAAGTTGGGAGTGTTAACACCATATAATTTATAATGTCGTCCTTGCCAGTTAAACTCCATGAATTGTTCTTCAAGGTTTGTAGTATAGCTTCCTAGTTGTATTGACCATTTTGAACCTAAACTACATCCATTTCTTTGAGTGGTAGGGCAATATATCTGTTTGTAGCTCTAGCTCATGTATCTGGATTGAAACCTTATGGTATTCTCCTATCTCTTTGAACTTTAGCCCAGTAGCGACAGACATGGTCAGGTCCTTGATTAGGCATATACAAATATCAAGTTGTTTAGCAAAATCAATGTTTATACAATTGTGAGTACTGCCAGAATCTACAAGTATATTGACATTTCTGCCTCTTATGAGCCCTTTAAGCTTTAAGGTTTTAGGGCGTAATCTCCTTGGCATGTTTGCTGGTAGAGTAGTAAGCTTAATGTTCTTACGTCTTGGAGACTGGTTTCTCTGCTTCCAAAGGTGTGGTGGAACATATTTGCAGTGACTAGTTGTTTTGACTATTTGAAGAATTATTTTCTTCATCCTGATTTTGTTGGACAGTGGACACATGAGATTGCAGCTAATGATAGTTAGTCAGAATCTGAATCTTCACTGTGTGTAACAACGATTTCTACATCATGTTTTTGTACTTCCACTTGCTTCCCATCTACTATTTTATAGTAGCGTAAGGATGTATCTTCCCATTTATGACATGGCGTCCAATTTTCTCCACACTTGCGACAATTATTTTTCTTTTTTTGTCTCATTACTTTGAGTGTTTGATTCCTTCTCAACTTCAAAGGTATATAACTTATTGTTAAAGCACCTGTGACTTGAAGTCCATTTGTCTCCACAGTACCTACACTTGTTTGACTCCTTTTTCCCTGAGTATTGTTGTTGGTCTTTGTCCTCCTTAATTCAAGACATTTTGAACTTATGTTTTTGTTCAATAATTTTTGCGATATGTCTGCCTTCTTCAATAGTTTTAGGCTTGTACAACTTCAATTCTGGACGAATATACTCCTTAAGTCCACATCTATACATTTTTAGCAGTTTTTCATCACTAAATCCTCTTTGTTTTACAGCTAATACTTCATATTCGTGGGTTTGTTTGCTTGAGATGAACAAATTTTTCGTAGATATCATCTTCTTCTTCGTCATAAAACCTTTTTAGCAAAGGCATCCACAAAATTTTTCCACAGGAAAGAATGAGCTTCACATTTGCCGGACCACCATAGGAACCAATCATATGCCTCAGCTTCCAAATTGTTGGATGCGGTCATGATTTTCTCTCGTTCACCTATTGGCGGGTTCGATTCAAAAATGGCTTCCATTTTATTAACCCACACAATAGCACCTTTATGGTTTTTACAATCGTATTTTGGGAGCTCTCTCTTAATGCGCTGATAGTCTTTCTCTAGAAATTTGGTATAGTACTAACTACCTGAGAAGTGTATTTGCAGCATTTGCAGAATTTCATGATTAGGAAAATCTTCCCCTTCTCGAGTCTTGAGACTTTGTGTTGGTTCTTAAGCAATTAAAGGATTAAACACTAGATTAAATCCTCCAGGTAACTGGGTCTGTATGCCTAGCAATATTCTCTCAATGTTATTTACTCTTTTAATATCATTTGCCATTCCTTCTTGAGTCACAAGTAACCTATTTTGACCCTCTCCTGATTCCGCTTGCTTCTTTTCGACGTTGTCGAGGCGTCATTCTACTTTGTCAAGTTCCTCTTGATATTTTTTTGCACCATCATTATTATTCCCCATCTTCAATTTGTTTTTCTTCTTGGTGGAACTAATTTTTTTATTTATTGATTTTTTTAAATAATAAAAAAAAAAATTCTAAATAATAATAATCTTGGTTTTTTTTAACTAATTATATATATATATATATATATATATATATATATTAACCATATAACAATTATTATATAATTTATTACATAAACTTTATAAAAAATTAGACAATAACAATTTGTTATATGAGTAATATATTGACAATTGATTTATTGATGGACGGACAGAATGTTTGACCAATAAGACGGCTAACCGCGGTGACACAATTGTTTGATGGAGAAAAAATTGTCAAGCAACTGGTCGAAATCAGACTCAACGGGGATTTTTTTTTTAGTGCGGGTGGTCGGCTGGAACACGTGAGGACTAACTCTTTGCAGCGGTCAACTTCCACAGGAAATGGACAAGGCAAAAGTGGTTTTCGTCGGAAGGCAGACAGGGCAGGGACGTGAGGGTTTTGGCAGCACAAGGAAAAAAATGATGATTGGGAATGCAGGGAGTAGGTAACGGAGCACAACGCAGCAGGCAGGCAGGCTATTGGGAAAACAGCAGTGGAACTTAGGGACAAGAAAGCGATGGATTGTGGGTTTTGTGGACGAAATTGTGGAGAACAGCAGTGGAACATGGAAAAATGGACCAACGATACAGTGATGCAGATGCAGTGGATACAGTGAATGGCATTGATACCACTGTTAGGCAGAAAACAGTGTGCAAGAGAATTTGTGTAGATTTTGTAAGTGTAATAAGTAATTGTATTATTGTATAAAATCTGAATGGTGATTACAATCCTTCGTGGTGGTGTGCCTATATAGGCATTAACTGGCCACGAAGGTGAGTGGTCACACCTTTTGATCTTTGGCCCTTTCATAATTAATGGGGCATTAATTAGTTAAAGTATTCAATTATTATTTATAATATTATCTTAATATTATTATTTAATTAATGTTTATTTACAAATATTTTATTCATAACATAGAGAGTCGTCATCTCAAGGCTAGAGGGAAGCAGGTTTTTGCCCCCAACTACCAGACAATTGATCACATATTCACACTCCGAGCCATTATTGAGGAGGTTGGTCATCACTCTTCCAATGTTTACAGTTGCTTTGTAGACTTTCTGGAAAGCATTTGACATAGTGCCAAGGGAGGTATTGGTCCATAGACTTTGCAACTTTGGCATATCTAAGACCCTATTGATAGCTATCATGAGACTATATGAGTCAATCTTAGGATGCCTCAAGATGCCACATGACCTTTCCAACTTCATCAAGGGTACCATCGAGGTAAACAGGGGTGCCCCTCTCACCGACCCTCTTTGGGATCTATATTGACTAGTTAGAGTCTTTCCTCCATGAGCATATCCAAGAAGGAGATGGTTGTCTTCTACATCAAGTATTCATTTCCTTGCTCTTGTTCGTCAATCACTTAGTCGTTTGCCTTTACTCTCGAGGGTGTATAAAGACAAATCAACACACTAGGTGGTTTTGTGACCTTCTACAACTAACAGTCAACCTAGGAATATGTAACAAACAAACAATTGTATTGTAAATTGAATAAAATATTCATAAATGAAAATGAATGAATGGGATGATTACATTGCCACTCATGACAATGTCCTATATACCATTCACGAGTGAAGGGGTATGCACACGTTAATAACTATTATTATTATTATTATTATTATTATTATTATGTTTATTACATTGTCATCCCCTTAAAAATGGCATTGTCCTCAAAGCAAAGATAATGAAGGGTATTATTGGTGAAATTTTTCTATTTCCCATGATGAATCTTCCTGTAGGAGGTTTTCCATTTGATAATGTATTCTTTGATGGTTCCAAAATTTAACACCTTTTCCATAGTGGTGAGAATACCTTCTAGTTCTAAAATAATTATTCCTTCGTAATCAAACTCAAGAATTTCTCTTTGAACAGGTTGGGCATGTCCCAACACCTTCTTGAAACATGACACATGGAAGACATTATGGATGCATCAATTCCCTGGTGACTTCAAACAATAAACCACTTTGCTAATTTTTTTGTTGATTTGAAAAGGCCCATAGAATTTTGAAGCCAATTTGTTCTTTCCTTGTTGCTTATGGGATAGATGTTTGTAAGGTTGGAGTTTGACAAACATCCAATCACCTTCTTCAAATTGCCTTTCTGATCAATGTCGATTTGCATGTTCTTCAATTCTATTACAAACTATTGTTAAATTTTCTTTTCATATTTTAATGATATTTTGCTCTTCATCTAGTTGATTCCTGACTGCTTGGACTTTAGTGTCAATCAACACATACTCCCTCCATTTTGGTGGTTCATAACCAAATAAGGCTTGGAAAGGAGCCATTTTAGATGATGTGTGGTAGGTAGAATTATACCACCATTGAACTAAATGTAACCATTGGGATCACTTAATTTGTTTACGTGTCACAAAGCAACGGAGGTAAGTTTCCTAGCATTTATTTACAATTTCTTTTTGATTATTTGTTTGTGGATGGTCAGTTGAGCTCATATTAAGGGATAACTAGCTTGTCTGCAAAATACACTCCAAAAATTTCTCTTAAATTTTTCATCCCTATCACCAATAATGACCTTCAGAAGACCATGCAATTTATAGATGTTCTTACAAAAGACATTGACAATCTTTTTTGTTGAATTAATCTATTTTACTACCATAAAATGTGCATATTTAGTTCATATATCAACCACGAAAAAAAACTTCTCCTTCCCATCATACATGGGTAATCCTTCGATGAGGTCCATCGAGATCTCTTCCCGTTTTTGGTTAGGAATGTGCAAGGCATGAAGTAAGCCTGACATCATAATATTTTCATTTTTATTTCTTTGACATGTATCACACTTGGCAGCAAATTTTAAATATATTTACTCATCGCCTAACAATAAAATTATTGTCATGCATTATAGTAGGTTTTTCATCACCTAACAATAAAATTATTGTCATGCATTATAGTAGGTTTTTTACTCATCACCTTCCAATAAAATTATTGTTGTGCACTATAGTAGGTTTTTATTCATCGCCTTCCAATAAAATTATTGTTGTGCACTATAGTAGGTTTTTTATTCATCGCCTTCCAATAAAATTATTGTCGTGCATTGCGGTAGGTTTTGGAAAATACTGTGTCCTATTGTTGGGGAACAATGTGACTGCTTTAAGACTTTCCTTTAAATTTTGAATATGGAGTTAAATAGATTATGTTCTTATACCATAAGATGTCATTTTTCCATTCACATTTTAGGTTTTGGTCCAAATTGTTGATTATGGAATAAGATTCAGGATCTTTGACATATTCAACTCAAATTTCATCTAACCAAACGAGAATCAACATTGTCGTTGCATATGTTATTACTTCATCATCTTTTCATGATAGTGCATCACCAACTACATTGTCCTTCCCTTTTGTGTAATATCTCCATATCAAAGGTGGAAAAAAATTCCATCCATTTTTGTTGTCCAATGGACAATGTTTTTGTTGTAATACATATTAAAGACTACTGTGATCCATAAGTATGGACTATTTACTTCCTAAGAGGTGTTGTCCCCACTTGTCTAACACATGGATAATGGCGAGCATCCATTTGTCATATGTAGATTTTAAGCTTTCCCTTTTGTTGAGATTTCAATTCTCAAAAGCTATCAAATGGTTGTCTTGCATTAACACTGTGCCTATTCCAAAACTAAAGCATCACATTCTACCACAAAAGATTTTGTGAAATTCGGTGTTGCTAACACAATTGTGGATGACAACACTTATCAATGTCTCAAAATATTCTTTCACCGTGTTGTTCCATTGAAAGGAATTTTCCTTCAATAAGTTTGATAGTGGTGTTGTCAAATAAGCATGGTTTTTTATGAACCTTCGGTAATAACCTGTTAATCCTAAAAACCCTCTTAATTTTGATATGTTATTTGGTTTTGGCCTTTCCATGATTGCTTTGATTTTATTTCGATCCACATTGACTCCTTCCTTGGATATGAGATGACCAAGGTAATCTACTTCTTCATTACAAAAAGTATATTTTGATATTTTTGCATAAAACTTATTTTCTTCTAGGATAGAAAGTACTTGCTCCAAATGCCTAAGATGCTCCTTCAATGTCTCACTGTAGATAAGAATATCGTCAAAAAGACTAGTAAAAACCTCCTCAGGTAAGGTTTAAAAAGTTCGCTCATAGTTGCTTTAAAAATGGCAGTGCATTTGTTCGTTCGAATGGCATCACCATGAATTCATAGAGATTGATCTTCATGAGTTCGAAAAGAAGTCTTTGCCAAATCTTAGATCTAATTTTGAGAAATATTTCGCTCCATGAAGTTCGTCCAACATCTCATCTATAAATGGAATAAGGAACTTGCTTTTTATAAAAAATAATTACGCTCCGATAATAAATGCACAGTCTAAGATATCCTTATTTTTTCAAACTGGCACTACTAGAGTTGCGTATAAGCTCCTACTTGTTGCAATAACCCCACACTTTAATAGGTCTTGAATTGATCTCTCTATTTTCATTTTATAGTGGTGTGGATATCAGCACTGACTCCAATTTAACCTCGATTATATGTTCTACTTTTCTTCCTAGTGGTATTTTCATTGGTAAGTCTTTGAATACCCTGTCATATGTTTGGCTTAAGGCTTCAATCTATGGATGTTGAGAGTGGACTATTTTTTATGTTAATACCTCTATTTGATGGCACTGTGCAAGGTAAACCGGTGCCCTTTTTCGAATCAATTTCTTCATTTGTTGTAAAGGTACAATGGGTTGATGGTGGCTGGAATCCATACAATTTATATTTTCTTCCTCTCAATTTGAATTTAATAAATTGTTTCTAGTGATTTGCATAATAGACCCCCAATGTTTGTAGCCATTGAATTCCCAATACAACATCTACTCCTCCCAAGGGCAGTGTGTAGAAACTAGATTCTAATTCGTATCTTCTATTTGTAACTTGACTTTGTGACACTTCATGATTCCATCAATTCTTTTGCCATCTGCTACCATCACTCTTATATCTACGGCTGGGTATAAAAATAGATTTAGTCTTTTGCAACTTTAATATCTATGAAATTATGGATGCTCCCTGTGTCTATAGGTACAGTGACATTTTCTTTTTTTACCTGTCCTCTTAGTTTCAATGTTTGCAGTTGTGTTATTCCTGCTATTGCTGCAAGGGATATCTTGAGAATGGCCTCCTTTGGATCTCTATTTGGAACATCATTTTCTTCTTGACATTCTCATCTAAGTCACTACTAAGAATATTTGAATCCTCCTTTGCTTCACACATATATAGCCTTTTGTTACTGCATTTGTGCCTTGGCGATCGCTTGTCTGCGCAATATTTACATTTGCTTTCCCATTTCTTATATGAATCCTGGGCTTATTTCATTCTTCTCTTAAAGAAAGAGATATATATTTGTTAGACTTATCTGTAGAGCATTTTTTTGATCTTTTGTTTGATCTTTCTAGACATATGAATGATGGCCTGTTGAACTTTTTTTTTGTTCAATTAGTTTCGTTGCATGCCTAGCCTCCTTAGCCATTTTAGGCTTCCACGGCTTAATTTCACTACAAATGTAATCCTTTCAATCCACAAATGAAAATTTAATCAGTCAATTTGTTTTATCTTGTGGCCAATGTTGAAATTGTAACTAGGTTCAGTATTCATAATTATGATTTTGTAAAAGAGTCAAAAGAATTTATTTGAGTCAAAACAAAATTATTTTGCCATGTACCATTCGGACATTTAAAAAAAAGAAAGAAAAAAGTTCGAATTTTTAGATGTATTGTGTCCCCAATTTGACCAAATCGGCCCTCCAAGTGTCAAGTTGGCTCAGCCATTGGAGGCACCCTTTTAGCTAAGGAAACCATTATATATTGGCAACGCTCCATCATTTTCGCATCTGATTCGAATTCTTCTGTGGTGGGCTAATTCAAGTCAGTCTGAGGCATATTCCTCTATGATAAAGGATGAGTTTTTTGTTGCACTAGAACAACGACTGACGCTGAACTACAGGCAGGATTCCAGCATATCTGAGGCAGAATAAAGGACTCTCATGAAAAAGTCTGTATACCATCCCAGAGGCAGATTAAGGAGGCAGTTCATATCAATGTTACCAGACTCGGAATCGGCAATAAATCGGCGAGACAAAAGAGCGAAGAGTTTTAATCGGATCAGGAAAAAATCGGTGAATACAATAAATAAAGATATACACTAGCATCGTGAACTTGCTAAAATCTTACTTGGGGTTACAGTAGCATGACTTCTAAATTGGGTTAAGTTTGGTTAGTAGTGCGTTATAACCATTGGTAAATCACTTATACACTTGACGACAACAAATGAATTTAAGGAATTGTTTCATTGTTATAGGTCCTTGTAAAGTTCCAACATTCTGCAACGATTTGCTTTTATTCAAAACGATATAGAGCTTTAACATACTACAACCAGTTGTGCGATGTGCAGCAAGAAGAAGTGAAAGCAAAACCATAAAATAAAACCCTACGGACTTTTAAACTAAGAATCTGAGTGGCTTGCCAAGTCCTCTGCAAATCGCCAAAATCACGAGTCAAACTTGCGTTGACGACGAGTCAAACTCAGTCAAAAAGAGTTTGACTCGCCCAAGATTCAGATCAGCTCGTTTGGTTGAAGATCTGAGTCGGGATCGTGAGTACTTGCGAGTGATCGGAGACTCCTATATCACTGGTTCATATTATCTTTCTAAGGAAATACTACAAGCTAAGCGAAAATTTTGAGGCAACATTAAGAATAAACATATGGCATATATTGGATAAGGCTTTTTGCAGATTTCTCATGGCTGTTAAAGCTTATTATTGGAGGGATGACTTAGCACTTGGATAATTGGTCTACTGGTCAAGTTAGATGTGACTTGGATTTCTCTTGTTGACGATGAATCTATAGGGAAAGGATCGTTGGGTTTTCCCCTTGCGGGTTTTGTCCTAGCCACTGGCCTAATTTATGGTGTCTATTTTCTCTTGTACACTGCAGTTGATTGGGTAAATTGATAATCGCTTAATGAATAATAAAGAACGACAAAAAAAAGAATAATAACATATTCACAATTAATTATCATGACTAGAAATTCAATCTTGCAATCAAATTCAACAGCCAGAACTTCCCATTCGTGCATGTATTCATTCACATTTCCCTTATGTTTAAGATGAATGAATTTTCTATACAAGTGATCGTCTTCCTTGTCAGGGAACCTTTTTAATAAGTCAATTGTGAAATTTTACTAATGAAAAGAACGAGTGTCACATTTTTTGGTCCACCATAAAAACCAATCTTACGCTTCCCCTTCTAAGTTGTTGGAAGCTGACATTATTTTCTCTCTCACCCGATGGTGGTTTGATTTAAAAATTCCATCCATTTTGTTGACCCAAATGATTGCTCCTGTATGGTTCTTACCATCATGCTTCGGTAATTCTTTTTTAATTTTTTGATAATCTCAATCTAACACTCTTGTGTGATACTTAATGTCTGAAAACATTACTTTAGTTGCTTCTTGATATCCCTGCTCACTTGCATTTTGTGATTCTGGACTTCGTGTTAATTTTTGGTAGACTAAGTGCTCTATAACTAATGCATACACCCTTTGGTTAGCTAATCAATTCTTTCACCATGTTAGTTAAGTGTCTTTGTCATTTCTCATTCTTAATGCATTTTGCCATCAATCCTCGAATTCCTCTATCAAATTATCAGTTGTCTCGTTTTGCTATGTTGAGAAATCTAAAGGGGCAGCCATATAGGATGATTTCTCTTCTTGATAAGAGTTTGTCGTGTATTTTCACTTCACTTAATTAGCTTCTTCTTTCACTTATTATTATTGTTTTCTTCATCAAACAGTTGCCAAACCATAAAGAACAAAAGACAAAGGACACAAGATATGGCGATCAGCCAGGGCCAAAACCCCTCCAACTCTGAGAGGAAAACCCATAATAATTATTCTTCTTATAGAATCTTCAATTGAAGAATTCCAAGACCTCGACCCTTGACAAAGAAACTCTCCAAGACCATGTCACAATTCTTCCCTTGAAGAGTTTTTATTCCTTCTAAGTCAACATTGGTCAAACTAACTGTTACACCATTGCTTTCGGCTCCTCTTCAATTTCGGCCTCTTATTACAGGCCTGCAATTTTCGGCCTGCCTACAATTTAAGATATTTCACATGTGTGAACTGAGTGGGGCAGATTTGTGAGGCTTCTCCTCTTCGCTTGACTTGGGCACTTCATCTTGTGAATTCGGCTAGGAAAAATATTCCTTTCTTGGGCTATATCTCAACTTCTTCAAGGTTTGCAATACCTTACTACAGGAACCCTAGCTACAGTCACACATGTGAGATGAATGACCAAAAAATTATGCGTAAATACTTCGATCTTCTTCCTCCTCTTCGCTTCTTAATAGGCTCTCTTTCTTTCCTATTCGCACTTTTCTCCTTGACGTGGATGCTTGATCGATGATCTCTTGAATGAGGTTGAGTCCACCTATATATAGCCTCTTCTCCCATGCTAGAAGGTCGACTTAGCATCATTCCTAGGCCGAAATGTCCTCTTGATAAGTCGACTTGCCTCTTTTGGAGGCCGATTTTATTGTAGCACATAGACAAGGTCTTGGAGGGTCTTTTTGACTCTATCTTTGACTCAAATAAAATTTTTTACAATATGTAACATGCCCCAAATGCATCTTGCATACATGACAATGACTTAATGACTTGTAGACTCAATGACAAGCGCTAGGAGCTCACAATGGGAGCTTGACCGAAAAGTAAATTTCCTTGAGAATGAAACCCATGCCTAAATAACAACAATAATAAATTTATATTTCTCATTACATAAAATTATGATTACATATGTCATTATGAAGACCGAACCTAATTACATATTTCAACACTCCCTCTTAACTAGGGAGGTATTCGGAATCCATACAAAGTACTTGGACATTCTCAATCTGAAGAATTCTCATAAGAAGAGTCAGTTTAGTAATCCATCTGTATAGCATCAAACCAACCAGCGTTATCACATAGCAAGGCCTTGACTATCAGCTCTATCTCTCCACAAGATCAGAGCACAATGTTGGCGAGACCAATGACTTATAGACACCATCATCATTGTCTCTGAGGGCACATACCCCACCCTGGTGTTCATAAGGCATGTCCTTCCAAGACTATTTTTGGCTTGGATTCCCAATCCTCAAAGAATATTGGTCCTCTACGACTACTCTTATCTTGGATGCCATACCTCATCCTCAAAGAGTATCAAATGTCAGATGCTTACCCAATCCTCTATTCTTTCTTCCAAAGTGAGGTCAAGAATGATGTGTCTCTCTCCCTCTCAACTAGGGAGGATATACCCATTCCTTTGAAGTTTGAAGGAATGTACCCAAGCTCCCTCTTAACCAGGGACTTGTTTTCCAACAGCGACTCTTTGGTGGAGATCATGGCACTATCAGCTGCTAGGAGAGCTCCTCCATTCCATGTAATGAATTTCATTTTTATCATTATGGAGCCTTCAATTCTTGGGACTTCTTCGTAGGGCATCGACCATCCATCACTTTCATTCATGAACCTGTTAGTCATGTCATCCTTTCCTTCATCGAAAAGTGATCTAATAGTCCATATCTACCCATAAGTACTAATTATGCTTCTAATGAGGTTACCAAGAGCTACTTCCTTCTAATGATGACTTCCATAGACTTCTACTTCGGCTATCTTTCAAGCTTCTTATGATGATCTCAAGAGCTCTTGCTTCAATCATGTGCTATTATGATGCCATCTCCTAAAAAGATGAATCCTATCATGCTTCTACTGTTGTCTACCATGACAGCTATACTTTACAATAATAGACAAGAAATTGGTGGAGAAGATTATCGCAATCATAGTATAGATCCTTTACTTCCTCCTCCTTTGATTTCTTCTTTTCAGCTTATTCCACTTCTTCAGTGACATTGGCTTCTTCCCTTCATATTTTGTTGTTGTCCTTCTTGAGCTTTGGACAATTTCTCTTGTAGAGCCCATATTCATGACAACCATAGCACTGGATTTCTGACATATTCTTCTTCTTTTTCTGATTTCTAAACTTTCCTTTTCTCTTAGCAAAGGCAGCAAAATCTAATCCTTGCTCGTTAGATCCTACATCACTTTTTTCCTTCGCCTAGTTTCTTCAATTTTACACAATGACTAGAGTTCATTGAATGGGGTAGCTTCCTTCTTTCCATAGATGCTTGATGTAAAGTGTTGATTTCTAGTAGCTTGGGAGGTACTCCAAGCCCTAGGGTTCGGGGTTTGGAGGGCAAAGCGCCACAAGAGACACTGGTGGGCTTGGAACCCAAGCATGGGGTTTTCCACCCATCAGGATTTGGGAAAAAGCAATGATGAATTTGAGCAAGAGAAAATTTGAGGTGATAAAGCTTGGCGTGGTGATTCCAATGCTTCGAAAATCATTCCAATCGGAGCTCTAGAACTTTAGTTATGAATTTTTGAAGTTGTCATTAGTATTTGAACAATCAAGTCATGTAGGCTTGAGGACAATTCGTCCAATAGCAATGACCCTTCATGAATTTGTGGAGCCCTCATGTTTGTGTATAAATATGAGGTGTGTGAGATCATTATTGATCCATCTAAGTGCATCCAAATCAAAGGAAGAGCTCCAGAATCGAACAGCAAAGGAGGCAGCTAGGACGCAAGGGTTGGAGAACAATTTTTTGGGAAGATACTTTTTTTTATACGAGTTTCCTTATGAGGAAGCGCAGCAGATCTAAGGTATCTTGCATAGAGGCAAGGAGGATGACTTTGGGACAGATTATCTCCTAAATATGGTGTGAGTTCCTTACAAGTCCAAGCCGCAGTCCAGAGGTATGTTTAGAGTGTTTTTATGTGTTATTTTGTGAGGGTTAACTCTGTTCAAGGGCCACAGGGCCTTGCTATAACAACGTGTTGTTTGGAGGATTGTTGAAGGCCGAGAGGGCTAGTTTAGAGCCATTCTCCCTTAGGTACAGTCTATCTAAGATATGCCACAGGTATACAGTGATCAGTGAAGTGGAATGGAGGGTAGTTACCCTTGCTAGAAGGTTTGTTTTCCTTGGTGTAGCTTAACCACAGGAATAAGGTGCCTTGTGGAGAAACCCAAGGCTAAGAGGGCTGGAAGTGACAAAAAGTGAACCAGATTTATTGAGCAAGGGAAACGCAGTCTTGAAGCAGGGTTTAGTGTTGTTGTTGGATGCCCTAACGAGAGCTTAGAAATATGCACAAAATCCAAGACAAGGGGACAACAACAATAAGTTGCAAATGGACTCTTGATTGATGATTGGATGCTAGGAGGATGGTGTCCTGGGATAGGACTCTTGATGAAGTCTGTTGGCAGCCATGTGTAAGGGTCTCCTAGATGACTGGAAGCCCTAACTAGGAGTAGCTGCTACAGCGAGGATTGGTCACTCGTGGATTGTTTGAGGGTAGCGTGAGAGTGGACCAAGTGTGGACGAGATTGGGCATTTATGATTTGCTGGAAGACAATGTGATAGTGCCCAAGTTGGAGCCCGATGTGCAACACTTTGAAGGACAAAAGTGGTTCCTAGAGAGGCAGTTGTTGAGCTCAACGGTTGACGAACCATAGGAGCAGTTTGTGCAGCCCTAAACTTGTGTGTGGAGAAGGACTTCTACAACAGATGATGGACAGTCTTCCTAGCCCGTGTTCATTGTGGGAGATGGACATATTGCAGTGATAGGTGGCAGCCCTTCGTGCCCTATGTTGGTCTTCAACGGCGCAGCACAGGAAGACCATAGTGGGCTGAAGTCCCTAAGTAGTTGAGGAGCAGCAATGGGCAGATTGAGAGTTGTTCACAAGTAGAGTTGTTAACAACTCGATAGGAGTCTCGATGTGTTGATGTGTTTGTGGACAAACGATCAACTAGAGAGCAAATTGGTAGTTGAGGTTCAGTGGTCAAATGAACTTCGAGCATTAATAGAGGCAGGAGCTGCAGATCGGGAGCCAAAGGACCAAGCAAGTATAGGGTATGACAGAGAGGAGTTCAGAGAGCATGCAACAGCCAAATGGTCAAAGTATCTTGTTGAGGGAAAATTGGTCATCGACATACTAACACCAAGCCCCAGTTTGCATCAACGTACTGACACCAAGCCCCAGTTTGTATCTTGTACTAGTGGATGATTGAGGGCCATTATCCCTGGTACGGGAGCCCTAGACAGTTGTATTATATGTTGTTTAATATAATGAAATTGGGTTTAAAAATGTAAAAAGTTGTCTATATTATGTGCATGTGTGATTTACTGATGTTTATATTCCGTTGTGCAAAGTAGTTCTGTTGAGATTCTTGGTTTGGTAGCGTCGGAGATTTTAAGATTCTAGCCTAGACCCAAGATTGTGGAAATTCAACATGGTTTTAGAGTGTATCTGAGCTACTTTGAGGGACAGTGAATCAGACTAAGTTGCCGGAAACGCCAAGGTTGGCCCTCGGAAACTCGGATCCCCGTTTCTGAAATAGAAACCCGTACGAAACGCCTTTGAAACGGCATGGATCCGTATCTGCCCCGTTTCCGAAATTTTGGATACGTTTTTTTTCGAAAATGCCCGTTTCCGTCCCGTTTCAGAAGTTGGATACGTATTTTTTTAAAAATTGAAAACGTATTTGAAAAATAGAAATGTATTTCACAAAACATGAAACGTATTTTACAAAATCTGAAATGTATCACGATTTTTAGAAACGGTGTTACCCTATTCGTCTTTTTCGCCGGGAACGTTGTAGCTGAATTTGTAATTTGTAAAGTGAAATTTTCGTTTTTAACTTCTTATCCTCCGCCGCAAAGAGCAACAGAGTTCCGAGTAAGAGATTGTGAGACCGAGACGTGACTGCAACAGCCCGCAAAGAGCAACAGAGTTCCGAGTTTTCGATTGTTTGACTCACGAGTGTTTGCAACTTCACTGTTTGAGTGACCGCAAGAGCAACCAGAAGGGGAAGAGCAACCGCGGCTCGCAAGAGGAAGAGCAGCTGCCAGCCGCAAGTGCTCAGGTTCTTTTCATAAACGATAACCCTCTATGTAAATAAACCGTTATGTAATTTAACAGTAGTCTCGGACTCTCGGCCCTCTTTCAAATAAAATATACACTTAGCGCATAATATTACCTGCATGTTCTTCCCTTTCATCTCAATATACAGGGCTTTGTGCAAGCGTTGTCTAATGTTCGTATATCAAGTAATCCAAGATGTCACTGGATATAGCCGTGAGGGCCCACAACGTGTTTAATAAGCATATTAGATTGATCCTCTAAAATATTCAGTTAGATAGCTAATTTTCGGACTTTGGCAGTGTAATCTTGTAAGTTGTACACTGTTCATGACGTTGCCTGAGATACTGCCATTGAATTTTCTGCTTTCTGACATACCTAGCCAGGTAAAATTTCTCGTACACCATACCTTTGAAGTTTGAAGTTACTCTACAGGTGCATCCCTTTACTGTTGCCAATGTTGGTAGTGAGCAGTAGTCCTCCCATCACAGGAGAGCATACTCCAGGCAGCTTGAGGCACGCAAAGGAAAATTTTTTGCACATCATTATATCCTTGATGGCTGAAATAAATCTCAAGCTGCCTTAACCAATTTTTCAGTTTCTCTTCCCATATTATTATTTTCCCCTCAAATTGCTGAATGTTGAGCTTTGTCCCCACTGTACAGTGTAAACAAGCTTAACCACACTTGTTTGGAACGAGTCTTTCAAACCAAGTCAGATGCTTCCCCTGTTGTAAGGATTTAAGACTTGCTTCCATCCAAGTGAGTTTTTAATTTTACATTTGCAGACACATTTTCTTCCTTGGAGGCATCTTCTTAACTCGTTTGTTCCAGTCCTTTTTGGGGCCAGAAGGACAAGAAAAAATACAATGTATTCAATAAAGAGTGACTGAGACACAATGGTTAGAGATTTAGAGTCAATACTTAGCGCAACAGTGACACACAGTTCCAAATAGGTGAATGTACCAGCTCGCATTTTTCTCAGTGAGAACTTTCTTCAAACAAATCACAAACATTTTGCTGTAGGTGAAATATGTTTATGGCACACATACACTTTATGGCATATGCTGAATTGATGATGATGATAGATGATAAATCATAATTCATATATGATAATTGATGAATAGATGATAGATGATATCATGATGATCATTGATGATAGATGATTAATCATTATGCATTTTTACTATTTAGATATAATTTAGATTCTCAAACTTCAAATATGAATCATGAATGGCAATGTAAATTTGATATATATATATATATATATATATATATATATATGACGTGGCGTTTCCTGCCGTATCGTATCCAGATTTTTTGAAAATTTGCCGTATCCGTTTCAAACCCCGTATCCGTATTCGTCCCCGTTTCCGTTTCAGTGCAACTTAGGAATCAGAGTGTGCACAAAGAAGCAACTCAGAGGGAGTTGTGGGTGTCTAGATCATGGAGCAAAGGGTTCAACTGAAGACATGGAGATGTGGTCTTGACTGGCTTGTTAGCGAGATTGACTGGGAGTTCTGTTGGATTGGTGGTGAGCCTAGTGAACAACAATTTCTTGTAGGGAAGATTGTTGATCATGGACTTCCATTGATTTGTCATGGATGGTTGGGACAGCTCGAGGATTGCATTGGCATGGATGAGATCAGGTTGATCGAGATGGCTTCATGTGATGCACTGAATATTGGCAGGCTAAAATATTCATTGGATGGTGATGTTGCATATCCGAGATTGGAGGGATTTGCACGAGTGGCATTTGATCCAAGAGGATGAGTGCTTGCAAGACTGAGCCAATAGAGATCGTGTAGGCTCAGAGGGAGTCTAGCCTTAGAGGGACCAACCCTATGGAGGTTTGGGATCTTCAGGTTCAGATGTGATGAGACAGAGATACTATCGAGATTGATAGTTTCATTCTACAGGGTATGCTGCAGTGATGAATGACAAATGGGCTAGTATCGCCGGATGATGATGGTTATTTCCTAGTCTTGGAAGTACCTCCCTCGCTAAGAGGGAGTGTTGATTTTTGGTAGCTTGGGAGGTACTCCAAGCGCTAGGGTTCAGGGTTTGGAGGGCAAAGCGCCACAAGAGTCACTTGTGCGCTTGCAACCCAAGCATGGGGTTTTGCACCCATCAGGATTTGGGACAAAACCATGACGAATTTGAGCACGAGAAAATTTGAGGTGATAGAGCTTGGCGTGGCGATTCCAACGCTTCGAAAATCACTCAAATCGGAGCTCTAAAACTTGAGTTATGAATTTTTGAAGTTGTCATCAGATTTGGACAATCAAGTCATGTTGGCTTGAGGAGAATTCGTCCAATAGACATGACCCTTCATGAATTCGTGCAGCCATCATTTTGTGTATAAATATGAGGTGTGTGAGATCATTATTGATCCATTCAAGTGCATCCAAATCAAAGGAAGAGCTATGAAATTGGACAACACAAGAGGCAACTAGGACGCAAGGGTTGGAGCACAAGTTTTTGGGTAGATACTTTTGTTTTGATGCGAGTTTCCTTATGAGGAATAGCCGCAGATCTAAGGTAATTTGCATAGAGGCAAGGAGGATGACTTTGGGGCAGATTATCTCCTAAATATGGTGCAAGTTCCTTGCAAGTCCAAGTCATAGTCCAGAGGTATGTTTAGAGTGTTTTTCTGTGTTATTTTGTGAGGGTCAAGGGCCACAGGGACTTGCTGTAATAATGTGTTGTTTGGAGGACTATTGAAGGCCGAGAGGGCTAGTTTAGAGCCATTCTCCCATAGGTATAGTCTATCTAAGATATGTCGCAGGTATGTAGTGATCAGTGAAGTGGAATGGAGGGTGGTTACCCTTGTTAGAAGGTTCGGATTCTTTGTTGTAGCTTAACCACAAGAATAAGGTGTCTTGTGGAGAAACTCAAGGTTAATAGGGTTGGAAGGGAAAGAAACTTGAAAGTGAACTAGATTTGTTAAGCAAGGGAACTGCAGCCTTGAAGCAAGGTTTAGAGTTGTTGTTGGATGCCCTAACTAGGAGCAGATGCTACATCAAGGATTGGTCACTTGTGGACTTTTGGAGGGTAGCATGAGAATGAACCAAGTGTGGACGAGATTGGACATTTATGGTTTGCTAGAGGACAGCGTGACAGTGCCCGAGCTGGAGCCCAATGTGCAACACTTTGATGGACAAAAGTGGTTCCTAGAGAGAAGTTGTTGAGCTCAGGGGTTGACGAATATAGGAGCAGTTTATGTAGCCCTAGACTTGTGTGTGGAGAAGGACTTCTACAGCAGGTGATAGGGAGTCTTCCTAACCCGTGTTCATTGTGGGAGATGGACATCTTGCAGTGACAGGTGGCAGGCCTTCGTGCCCTATGTTGGTTTTCATCGGTGCAACACAAAAAGACCATAGTGGGTTGAAGTCCCTGAGTAGCTAAGGAGCAGCAGTGGGCAAATTGAGAGTTGTTCACAGCAGCAGTGGGCAAATTGAGAGTTGTTCACAAGTGGAGTTGTGAACAACTCAATAAGAGTCTTGATGTGTTGATGCGTTCGTGGACGAACGATCAACTAGTGAGCAGATTGATAGTCGAGGTTCACTTGTCAGATGGACTTGGAGCATTGATAGAGGCAGGAACTGTAGATCGAGAGTCGAAGGATCGGGCAGGTACAGGGTATGACCGAGAGGAGTTGAGAGAGCATGCGACAGCGAAATGGTCAGAGTATCTTGTTGAGGGCAGATTGGTCATCGATGTACTGACACCAAGCCCAAGTTTGTATCTTGTACTAGTGGATGATTGAGGGTCATTATCCCTAGTACGGGAGCCCTAGACTATTGTATTATATGTTGTTTAATATAACAAAGTTGGGTTGAAAATGTAAAAAGTTGTTTATATTACGTGCATGTGTGATTTAGTGATGTTTATATTGTAGAAATTTTGACCCCACTCTGGTTTTCAGTTTCACCTCATCACTCCCATATAGCTAAATGCCCATTCCCATAATCATACATTCAAAATTTTGGAAATGAAAAATATTTCTGAAAACACAAATTTAGGAATTTCACAGTTGCTGTAAATGCAGAAATAAAACACGGGAAAATTATAACAGCGACACACAGAAAAATAACACTATGATTTTTGGTCGATGTGACCCTGGAAAAACCCCCTACAACTCTTGGGGAAAACCAGTTTGAGAGCTCTTCTTTATTTCTGGAAAATGCTTTTACAGAGAACTGAAAAACACAGTACAAATTACAGCAAACACAATAACCCACTTATCTTGATTTTTGTGCCAACTTTCCACCTTGAAAATTGTCCCAATAAAAAACAGAAATTTACAGCAATAAATGCAGCATTAATTGTTGTACTTGTTGCCTTGAAATGTGTGCCTGAATCTGACCGTACGAAACTGTGCAGACAATACAGCAATCCTCTCGATTTACGTGCCCTGAAAATAGCCTCGAAAATCGTGCCTTTGACTGTTGAATATTCTCCTTGATTTCAGTGTTGTACCTTGCCTTGAAATGCATGCAAATAGTGTTGTACGGATTCTGCCTCAGTATTCGTGCCAAGTAAATGTTGTTCAAAAAGGTTGCCTTGGGAAGTGTGCCAAGTTGTTGTACGGATTTGTTGAGTGTCCTTGATGCTCTCCCTCTGCTCAAAAATTTTCTCATTGCTCTCCTTCTCCTTCTCTCAATCTGCTCATGAAAGACTAAATGACCTTTTCTCTTCTTTTCTCCTTTAACCTAACCCTAAGTGACTTTTGAGGAATCCCTAAATCCAATGGCTAAGATAGCTTTAGATCAAGGGTTGAGATTAAATGTGCATTTAATTCTCACTTTCTAATTTTTAATTCACCCACTTAAATAAAGACCCACTTAGCCTTTTATTTCCATAGTCACTTTTTCACTTTCTAATTTTACATTGACTTTAATAAAGTCACTTTAAAATTAGACTTGTAACTTTATCACTTATAAAGTCACTTTAAAATTAGATTTGACTTTACCACTTATAAAGTCACTTTAGGAGAAAGGTACAAATACATTTGGACACTTTTCCCTAGGCCAAAGATCAAAGCCTTAGGGAACCACTTGTCCTCTGATATCCAAATTTTAACACTCCCTCTTACTGAAGAAAGTGTTCCTCACCACTCCCATCTTGTCTCTAAAGTAGACATGCTTGCCCCGTGGTAAGGCTTTGGTGAATATGTCTGCTACTTGCTCATCTGTGGGAATATACTCAAGCTTCACAGCTCCTTTCTGAACATAGTCTCTAATGAAATGATATTTGATCCCGATATGCTTTGACCTATCACAAAAAACTAGATTCTCCGTGAGTTTAATGCAACTCTGATTTTCACAATAAATCATTATAGGTCTCAATCCCTGACCAAATAGCCCAAACAACATCTTGCAAAGCCATATGGCCTCACAACTAGCCAAACTGGCTGCCATGTACTCTGCTTCCGCTGAACTCAATGCAACTGACTGTTGCTTCCAGCTGAACCATGACACAACTGCTGAACCCAACCCAAAACAACACCCTGAAGTGTTCTTGCTATCAGAAGCACAACCTGCCCAATCTGAATCAGTGTACCTTGCCAGTCTCACTCCATCTCCCTATCTATAATCCAGACCAAAATCCACTATCCCCTGCAAGTAATGAAGAATGTGTTTTGCAGCAACCCAGTGCACTCTCCTAGGCTCACACATGAACTGGCTCATCATGTTGACTACAAAACATATATCTGGTCGAGTGTTGACCAAATACATCACAGAACCAATCAGCTGTCTGTACAAGGTGGGATCTACCAACTCAGAATCAGAAGCATGAAGCTTCTTCCAGTTAGTGATCATAGGTGTGGACATTGGTTTGCAATCCTCCATGTGAAATGAATGTCCACCTAAGTCACATGACACGAGGACTCGAGACATAGAGGACACGTAAATACGAGTATTCGACACGAGACACCGTGACCTCGAAAACATGACATGAGGGACACATTTTATTTATATTTAAAATATATATATATATATATATATATATATATATATATTAAAATTTAATATATATAATAATTTATAAATTAATATTAAAAAATTAGTAAATTACAATTATACAACTTACAACTTCAAGGCTACAAGCACATAAGAAATACTAAAAGTAAATAGTCATTAAAACCACAAGTTATAACTTATAAACTTATAAAAACTTGCATGTTTGTAGAAGACCTAAACAACTTTTGGTATGCAATGTCTGCAAGTGATGCTTATAATTGAAATTAGAACATGGAGAAGCAAACATGGAATACATTAATGGATTAGGACTAAAATATTGAAATGCTGTAAAGATTGTTTGAGAATCAGGACATTCAAAAGATGTAAAATTTCTTCAAAAGCCTGCTACTTGTGTACACTGTACAGATATATTTAGCATATGGTAGGGTGTCAGTCTGTTTGCACTTGTACTATATATGGAGTTTCCACTTAAGATAAAGGAAATGTTGTTAATTATTAATTTCTTTTGCAGGTTCAAACAGGGGTTCAGATTCTTCGTGACAAGCAACAAATAGCTGAGGCTCATTCTCAACATGTGAAATCCCAACCATATGACTGCACTGCCTCACAGCAAAGCTTAGAATCTAGCTCTATCGATAGTCAATAATTTACAACAATAAATTATAATGAATAATAATAAATTTAAATATTATAAATTTAAATTTTAAAATTTATACATATATCATATATGATAATCATATTACATACCCATGTGCGTTAACGCGTCCTCCGTCTGGGCAGTCAAGGCAGCAATAGCAAGGTAGTGCCAGGGCAGTCGGGGCAACAACAACTAGGAGTGCCAGCAACCTTAACGCCAAACAACACTGGGCAGCAACGGCACTGGGCAGCAATGCAGTAGGAGGCAATGCAAAGGCAACGAGTCTGGAACTTGAAATGCATGGAGGCAGCAGCAGCAACGGGAATGCGGCAATGGAAACGAAGGTTCAAGGCAAGCACGAAGGTTCAAGGCAGCAGCGACCACATTGACGACAACAACAACCACACCGAAAAGAAATAAAACTAATGAAATTTTTATTATTTTTGTATTTTTTGGTGGAAAACGTGTCCAAACACAGGAATACGTTAGGGCAAGTATTCCAAACCTAGGACACGAGTACTCCATTTAAGGACACGCATTCAGAAACGGAGGGTACGTATTCAATTTCAGAGGACACGTCCAAAAACGTATTTGACACGTGAAATACAGGACACGTCACCCTGGAGGACATGTCCTGTGACTTAGATGTCCACAATATACTTCCCTATCCCAAGAAGAAATGCCCCTCCTCCTGCCACACCTCCAATCCCGAAAAGTAATGTATCAAGCCAATGTCCTTCAACTCGAACTCTGAAGCAAGATCTCTCTTGCAGCCCTCCATGAGTCTCTCTGCCACTGTAATGACCTAGTCATCCACATCCAACACCAGAATGAGAGGCTCCTCACCTACCACAATAAAGTATAGGTTCGGATCTGTATCACTCTTTGTGAAACCCAACTCCTGCAAGTATGTATCAATCCTCGAGTACCAAGCTCTAGGAGCTTGCTTCAATCCATAGAGTGCCTCCTTCAGTCTACATACATGAGACTCCTTCCCATGCACCTCAAAGCCTTGCGGCTGCTCGATATAAACCTCCTCCTGTATGAAGCCATTGAGAAATGCAATCTTCACATCCATCTGGTGGATCTTCCAACCCATCTCTGCTGCTATTGATATAATGGAGCGAATGGAAGTATATCGAGCCACGAAAGCGAAGGTCTCCTCATAGTCAACTCCCTCTACCTGTGAGAATCCTCTCGCTAGAAACCAAGCCTTGAACTTCTTAATGTTGTCATCTGCAACATGCTTTAACTTGTAAAGCCATCTAGAAGTAACCACTGATTTACCTTCAAGCCTCGGCACCACCTCCCAAACATCGTTCTTCATGATAGAAGAATACTCCCCCTGCATGGCCTCTCTCCAGACCTGCTGACTAGTTGCCTCCTCATAGCTAGAAGGCTCGAAGTCAACGATGCTAGCAACCAATGCCATATAGCTACAGAACCGCTCAGGCAGTTTGCTCTCTATAACCTATCTCTTTGGCCCAACAACAGATATGGCCTCGCGCAATGTATCTTGAAGCCACTTGGGCTTCCTCTTCCCTGAGCACACTTCTCCCACTGGAGTGAAAGAATCCTCATCCTCATCAAAAGCATGAACTCCTAAAGGCTTGCCAACTGACCTCATGCCTGAACCTGTGCCTATAGATGTTGAAGTACCATGTGAACTATCCATCAGTGGGCGACCCTGTGAACTGCTCTGCAGACTATTCTGCATGCTGCCCAAAGCACCACCCATCTGACTCTGAGAGCCACTGCTCACTGATGGACCTGACACTGTAATCAATGTACCTCCTGATCCTTGTCCACTGGATCCCCGTGACTGACTCAGCTACTCCTGAGGGTCTGGTGAATCCAGATAATCTAACTCCCATGACCTCCTGAAAGCCCTATCCTCCTCGAATTTCACATCCCGCCTGACAACAACTTTCCTCCTCGCAGGAATATAAATTTGAAAGCCTTTCGAGGTCTCATTGTAACCCACAAAGATTCCCTTATCTGCAGTGGGCTCTAGCTTGATCCTCTTCTCCTTGGGAACATAGGAGTACGTAATGCACCCAAAGATACGAAAATGACCAACATCATGCTTCTTCCCAGAAAAAGCCTCCTCCGGAGTCACATTTCCCAAAGCACGATATGGACTCCTGTTCTGCAAATACATAGTACTGTTGCAGGCCTCTGCCCACAAAAACAAAGGTAACCCCTGATCATGAAGCATGGCTTTGGCAGCCCCAACAATGGATCTGTTCTTCCTCTCTGCAACCCCGTTTTGTTGGGAGTTGTAAGGAACTGTGAACTCCCTCCTAATGCCTGCCTCCGCACAATAATCAACAAACTCACCAAGGGTATATTCCCCTCCATTGTCCGACCTGAGGACCTTGATCTTCCGACTTGTCTGAGTCTCCACAAGAGCTCTGAACTCCTGAAACTGCTTGAAGACCTCACTGTTGGTCTTCAAGAAATAAATCCAGGTCTTCCCGGAGTGATCATCAATGAATAAAACATAGTAATCATAGCCACTCAAGGATACATGAGAAATCTGACCAATCACATCAGTATGAATCAAGTCAAGAATCCCTATCGCTCTGTTGTCACTGCTAGGAAAAGGGGATTTGGCAAACTTCCACATAGCACATCCTCTGCATGTATCAAGGTGATCAGCACTGAAACCTGGCACACCTGTGGTAATCTCCTGCAACGTCCTCAACTCTGGCCCCATCCTGCGGTGCCAAATGTCGCACAACTCTGAACTGCTAGATCTGTTGCAGGTACTACTACTCAATGCCATCAAGAGCTGGAATGCAAACTTGTACACCTTGGCATGGCGCACACCAATCACTCTAGCTGAATCAGCTAGAGCGCCCCTAAGATATATAAGCACCTGCCCTCTCTTGAACAACACCTCATACCCTCTGTCCTCCAATGCTGAGACAAATATAAGGTTCTTTTTCATCCCTAGCACATATAGAACATCTGACACTTTCAAGGGAGGTTTGGGTTCCCTATCAAATGTCAATATCCCCACACAGACTACTCTAACAATGTTGTCATCTCTAAGTACTACCTCTATATCAGTGCCACTCTCTGACAGCTCCGAGAAGTACTCTCGGACTCCTGACATATGACGAGAAGCCCCACTGTCAACATACCAAATACCTGAAGATGCTCCGCTAGTGGAGGGAAGTACACACTCCCTCTAAACCTGTGTGGCATGTGATCCTACACTAGTGCGCTCACAAGCTATGAACCCAAACTCTCGGTCAAAGCTCTTTGAAAAGTCCTCTATCTCTGCAAATGTTGCCATGGTCTTATCCTTTCCCTTCTTCTTCTTCTCCGGACACACAACTGCATAATGTCCCAACTTCTAACAATTCCAACATTTTACTTTGGAATAGTCCTTCTCCTTGTTCACCTGCTTACCTTTACCTTTGTCTTTGCCCCCACCACCACTTGTGGAAGCTTGCTTCTTTCCTTTGCCCTTCTTGCCTTTTGCTAACAATGCTACATTGTCATCCTCCTCCACCTGTTTGGCTGCCCCAAGATGGTTCTTTCTAATCTCATTCTGAATGCAATCATCCCACAACCTCTCCTAGCTGGGAAGGTTCTCCCGTGCAACAATCCCATCCACAAAACTCTCCCAAGCCTTGGGAAAACCATTCAATGTAATCCACACCAACTCAGTGAGTGGAATGGTCTCTCCAAAGCTGTCAACTCATCTCTCACAGAAGTGATCTTTGTGAGGTATGTTGTAGCACTATCAGTCTTAGCCATTTTAATGGCCTTCAGCTTCTCCCTTAGGACCATTTTTCTGTTTTCATTGGTGCTCTGGTAAATATTGGTCAAGGTTGTCCACATTTCATGTGCATATGTCTTTCCTCTCACATGAAGAATGACATGGTCTTTAACACCATTCAGAATCAGTCTTTTTCCCTTAGCATTCTTCTTGTTAAAATCTGCCAACTGAACAGGGTTAGTAGGCACTGCTACTGGGTGTTGTGTGGTGTTAACCATTATGCCCCAGATTTCTGCTTCCTCAAGGATGCTCTGGATTCTCTCCCTCCATGCACTATAGTTCATTTGCCCATCCAACCTATCCTCAACCCTCAAGCCCAAAGACATGCTTGTTGTCCTGACAAATTGAAAATTTCAAAACTATGGTAAGGGTTCAGTTTTCTATGTGAAAAAACAGTTTGCTGTAATTTTTTACTTGCCGTCCCAAACTGCACTTTTCAGCCACCCAAGCTCTGATACCATGTAGAAATTTTGACCCAACTCCGGTTTTCATTTTCACCTTATCACTCCCATATAGTTAAATGCCCATTCCCATAATCATATATTCAAAATTCTGGAAATGAAAAAAATTCCTGAAAACGCAAATTTAAGAATTTCACAGTTGTTGTAAATGCAGAATAAAACACAGAAAATTATAATAGCCACACACAAAAAAATAACACTGTGATTTTTTGTCAAGGTGACCCTAGAAAAACCCCCTACAACTCTTGGGGAAAACCAGTTTTAGAGCTCTTCTTTATTTCTGGAAAATGCTTTTATAGAGAATTGAAAAACACAGTAAAAATTACAGCAAACACAATAACCCACTTATCTTCATTTATGTGCCAACTTTCCACCTTGAAAATTGTGCCAATAGCAAATAGAAATTTACAGCAATAAATGCAACATTAATTGTTGTGCTTGTTGCCTTGAAATGCGTGCCTGAATCTGGCTATATGGAACTATATGGACAGTACAACATTCCTCTCGATTTATGTGCCCTGAAAACAGCCTCGAAAATCGTGTCTTTGACTACTGAATATTATCCTCGATTTCAGTGTTGCACCTTGCCTTGAAATGCATGCAAACAATGTTGTACAAATTCTACCTCGGTATTCGAGCCAAGTAAACGTTGTTCAAAATTGTTGCCTTGGGAAGTGTGCCAAGCTGTTGTACGGATTCGCTGAGTGTGCTCGCTGCTCTCCCTCTCCTCAGAAATTTTCTCCTTTCTTTCCTTCTCCTTCTCTCAATCTGCTCATGAAAGACTGAATGACCTTTTCTCTTCTTTTCTCCTTTAACCTAACTCCAAGTGACTTTTGGGGAATCCCTAAAACCAATGGTTGAGATAGCTTTAGATCAAGGGTTGAGATTAAATGTGCATTTAATTCTCATTTTCTAATTTTTAATTCACCCCACTTAAATAAAGACCCACTTAGCCTTTTATTTCCATAGTCACTTTTTCACTTTCTAATTTTACATTGACTTTAATAAAGTCACTTTAAAATTAGACTTGTAACTTTATCACTTATAAAGTCACTTTAAAATTAGATTTGACTTTACAACTTATAAAGTCACTTTAGGAGAAAAGTACAAATACATTTGGATACTTTTCCCTAAGCCAAAGATCAAAGCCTTGGGGAACCACTTGTCCTCTGGTATCCAAATTTTAACATATATTTCGCTAAGCAAAGCAGTTCTGTTGAGATTTTTGGTTTGGTAGCGTTAGAAATTTTAAGATTCTAACCTAGATCCAAGATCGTGGAAATTCAACATAAATTTGCCCCATTCCTCTGGAAGTGCATTGAGCACTATGGTGGTCATTTTCCTTATCGGACATTATTTCTCCCAATTCTTGTAGTTGATCTCTTATTTCGAATACCCTCATAGAGTATGAGGCTATTCCATCTTCCTTTGATATCTTCATCTTGTAGAGTTCTTGTCTCAACGATATTACTTCTCCAGCAATACTTACAGAGAACAATTCTACTAACTTCTCATATATCTCTTTTGATGTCTCCAACTTTGATACATATGGAATGAGGGGATCTTTGAAGGAATCTACAAGAATAGTTTGAGCCCTTACTTCTCGTTTCATATACTTTGCATGAGCTTGAGCTTCTTCCTTTGGAGGTTTAGTAACTGAACCTTTAACATGATCAATGACTTCATTTTCTATGACGATCAAATCAATCTTCTTCTTCCATGCAAGAAAGTTTGATGACCCAACCAATTTGTTGCTTTTCTTGCAAAATGAAGTCATTTTCATAGATTCAAATGTGAACATAAAGGTACTTACTTGTAAAGATACTCTTTGATGACAATATCATCAACTTGTTGCCTTATTGATTTTGATGTTGATGATAACCATAGAAGAAGTCTTCTTGATGAAGATGCCTTCCTTTAGAAGTGATCCTTCAAAGAGGAATAGATCACCTTGGTTCCTTGATGATGATGACAACGCCTTCTCATGTTTCCCTTGGATGTGTAAACTTCAAGATGCTTCAAAGTCCTTTTAGTAGAGGTAGGGTTTTTGAGGTCTTCTTCTCCTTGAGGTGATGATTGTGCGAGGTTCCCAAGAATTCTTCAAGTGTAGAATCCTTCTTTGAGCGAACTAGGGTTTTTAGGATTTCTTTAGTAACTTCCTTCATGATAGTGAAGTAATTCTTGTTCTTGTTGTGCCTTTGAGATGTGAGGTCTTTTGATGATTGAAGCTCTTGACTATCTTCTGGTGCTTCGGCCCTTGAGTGTCCTTCTTTAAGTTTCCCTTCTTTGACTTCTCACCTTAGCTCTGATACCATGTTGAGAAATCTGAAGGGGGCAACCATATAGGATGACTTCTCTTCTTGATAACTGTTTGTGGTGTACTTTTACTTCACTTAATTAGCTTCTTCTTTCACTTGTTATTATTAGTGTTTTCTTCATCAAACAATTACCAAACCATAAAGAACAAAAGACAAAATACACAAGATATAGGCGATCAACTAGGGCCAAAACCTCTCCAACTTTGAGAGGAAAACCCACCAAAATTCTTCTTCTTATAGAATCTTCAATTGACGAATTCCAAGACCTAGACCCTTGACAAAGAACATCTCCAAAACCAAGTCACAATTCTTCCCTTGAAGAGCTTTTCTTCCTTCTAAGTCAACACTGGTCAAACTGACTACTACACCATTGTTTTCGGCTTCTCTTCAATTTTGGCCTCTTATTACAGGCCTGCAATTTTCAGCCTGCCTACAATTACAAAGATTCCACACGTGTGAACTAATTAGGGCAAATTTGTGAGGCTTCTCCTCTTCGCTTGACTTCGGCACATCTTCTTGTGAATTCGGCTAGCAAAAATACTCCTTTCTCGAGCTATATCTCGGCTTCTTCAAGATCTGCAATACCTTACTGCAAAAACCCTAGCTGCAGTCACACGTGTGAGATGAATGACCAAAAAATTATGCTTGAAGACATCAATCTTCTTCCTCCTTCTCTTCGTTGCCTAAGAGGCTCTCTTTCTTTCCTATTTGAACTTTTCTCCTTGACATGGATGCTTGATCGATGATCACTTGAATGAGGTCAAGTCCTCCTATATAGGCTCTTCTCCCATCCTAGAAGGTCGACTTTACATCATTCATATGCCGACATGTCCTCTTGATAAACCGACTTGTCTCTTTTGGAGGCTGATTTGATTGTAGCAAATAGACAAGCCCTTGGAGGGTATTTCTAACTTTATTTTTGACTCAAATAATTTTTCTTACAATACGTAGCATGCCCCAAATGGGTCGGGTCTTACATACATTACAATGACTTAATGACTTGTAGACTCAATGACAAGCCCTAGGAGCTCCCAATCGAGCTTGACCTAAAAATAAATTTCCTTGAGCATGAAACCCATGCCTCAAGAACAACAATAATAAATTTATTTTTCATAATCCACACAAGGTACTTGGACATTCTCAATCTGAAGAATTATCATAAGAAGAGTCAGATTGGTAACCCATCTGTATAGCATCATACCAACCAAAATTGTCACATAGCAAGGCCTTTCCTGACAGCGCTATCTCTCCACAAGATCAGAGCACAATGCTGGGGAGCCCACTGACTTGCAGACACCATCATCATTGTCTCTCAAGGCACATACCCCACCTGGGTGTTCACAAAGTATGTCCTTCTAGGACTATTCTTATCTTGGATTCTTAGTCCTCAAAGAATATTGGTCCTCTACGACTACTCTTATCTTGGATGCCCAACCTCATCCTCAAAGGGTATCGGATGCCAGATGCTTACCAAATCCTCCATTCTTTCTTCGAAAGTGAAGACAAGAATGATGTGCCTATCTCTCCCTCTCAACTAGGGAGGATATACCCATTTCTATGAACGAATGTACCCATTCTTATGAAAGGAATGTACCCAAGCTCCCTCTTAACCAGGGACTTGTCCAAGCTCCCTCTAAACTAGGGACTTGTTTTCCAACAGCAGCTCTTTGGTGAAGATCATGGCACGATTAGCTGCTAGGAGAGCTCCTCCTTTCAATGTCGTGAATTTCATTTTTATCATTATGGAGCCTTCAATTCTTGGGACTTCTTCGTAGGGCATTGACCATCCATCACTTTCATTCATGAACCATGTCAGTCATGTCATCCTTTCTTTCATCAGAAAGTGATCAACTAGTCCATATCTAGATTTTCTACATACAACTACCTTTTCCACATCATGTTTCCTTCAAGATCTTCCATCCCACCAAATGACTACGAGTTGTAGACGACTTCCACAACTCTCTTTTGGTAGCCTTGTATTAGCCCATCTAGATATTGTTCAAAAAATCAAAAATGAACATTAAATCAAAATTACCTTTTGTGATGACCCTTCATCATGAGATCTATTTGTTGCGACATCAACATTATGCATACATAATGACACATCTCGAAGATATTCAATGTCAAGGGTCTCCTTCCTTTCCAGACTTCATCAAAGTCTTCATACCTTTTCCATGGACATGTCATGGTCAATTCTTCTAGTCGTCAGATGTGGATTTCCTTTTCCATAGTTGCATAGCTCACAATCTCTCCTTATTTTCTTCGCATATTGTTTTCCAGGCATATTCCATCCATAGTTCCTTTAGCTTTATCGACCACCTCATATTCCATATAGGGATATATTATGTTGATTTCATCTAGTCAATATGTGAGCCATGCCTTCATGCATCTTTTCAAGGAAAGAGATCCCTTTCCTCTGATCATACTCATGACGTAGAGTATTCACCCATGCTATCTGCAACTATATGGTGACATGAGTATCAAACATATGCATACATACCTCTTTTCTTCTTTCACTGATCTAGGCTTCCTTTAGCAGCTTCCTTTCCATGATTGAGAGTACTTCAATCATCCTGACATGATGCATTCCTTTGTCATCATACCATCATTCTTCTAAAGAATGAATCCCATCCAAGGTGAAATTCTGAGCGAGACACTTGCTTCTTCCAAGAGATGAACCTTCTAATGAAGATTCCAAAGGAGGATCTTGACTATCCTCATCTTGCAAATGCTCATTTCTAATGATGTATGATGAACTCTACACTAGATGAATATTTTCTACCCATAAGCACTACTTATGCTTCTAATGAGGTTACCAAGAGCTACTTCCTTCTAATGATGATTGCCATAGACTTCTACTTCAGCTATCTTTCAAGGTTCTTATAATGATCTCATGAGCTCTTGCTTTAATTGTATGCTATTATGATGCCATCTCCTAAAAAGATGTGCATCCTATCATGCTTCTAATGTTTCCTACCATGATAGCTATACTTTACAAAAACTAAAAAGACCTTGGTGGAGAAGATTATCTCAATCATAGTAGAGATCTTTTACTTCCTCCTTTGATTTCTTCTTTTTAGCTTCTTCCACTGCTTCAATGATACGAGCTTCTTCCCTTCCTCTTTTGTTGTTGTCCTTCTTGAGCTTTGGACAATTCCCCTTGTAGTGCCCATGTTCATGACAGCCATAGCATATTCTTCTTCTTTTTCTGAGGACCAAACTTTCCAAACTTTCCTTTTCTCTTATCTCGTAGCCATGGCAACAAATACTTGTGCTTTCTCCTTTGATCCTACATCACCTTTTGCCTTCAACCTAGTTTCTTCAATTTTACACAATGACCAAAGTTCATTGAATGGGCTAACTTCCTTCTTTCAATAGATGCTTGATGTAAAATTGCCCCATTCCTATGGAAGTGCATTGAGCACTATGGCGGTGATTTCCTTATCAGACATTATTTCTGCCAATTCTTGTAGTTGATCTCTTATTTCGGATACCCTCATAAAGTATGAGGCTATTCCATCTTCCTTTGATATCTTCTTGTAGAGTACTTGTCTTAACAATATCACTTCTCAAGCAACACTTACGTAGAACAATTCTACTAACTTCTCATATATCTCTTTTGATGTCTCCAACTTTGATACATATGGAATGAGGGGATCTTTGATGGATTCTATAAGAATCCTTTGAGCCCTTATATGGAGTAGACTTTTGATGTTTGATCTTATATTGCTCCATAATTTTCTGCACAAGCTTGGATGTGAATTGAGTACCTTGATATGTCACAATTTCCCTTTTCTGTTTAGAATCTAAATGGAGAATTGATTGGAGCAACAAACTCTAGAGCCCATTTTTCAAAAGGCTCTACAAGTACCTGAGTTTGCAGAGGCATCTCGCCTGATGGAATAGGTTTTCCCATTCTTTGGCAGCTATCACATCTTTTGACATACTCCTTGGCATCTTTTAAAAGATAAGGCCAATAATATCCCAAAAGGAGGACTTTGTAAGCAGTTCTTTTATCAGCAAAGTGTCCTCCACATGGTTTACCATGGCAAGCTTTTAATATCTCTAGTACTTCATCCTCTCGAACGCATCTCTAAATGATCAGATCATGTCCAGTTTGGTACAATTCTCCCACTATCCATGAATAAGGTGCATTGTATTTGATGACTTTCTGCTTATCTTTGGTTGATAATTGTGGGGGCAACTTTCTTGTAGCCAAATAGCTAGCAATATCTGCAAACCAAGGAGTTTTGGTAGACACTGCAAAAATATATTCATCGAGAAAATTATCTTTCACAGAGATATCAATAGTATCATTCTACATCTTGAAAAGGAAATCAACAACTGTGTTTTCCTTTCCTGGCCTGTCCAAAATAGTAATATTTAATTCCTATAATAATGACAACCAGCTGGTAATCCTACCATTAGTAATTGGTTTATTCATTAGATATCTAATAGCAGAATTATCTGTTTGAATGAAAGTTTCATAACCAATGATATAGTGTCAAAACTTATTAATGGCATGAACAACAGCGAGAAGCTCCTTTTATGTTATTATGTAATTTAACTCCGCAGAAATCAAATTTTTACTTGTGTAATAAAAAGCATAAGGAGTTAGATATTTGTGTCCCAACACAGCTCCTAAAGTTGTATCTGAAGCATCAGTGGAAATATGAAAAGGAGGAGACCAATTAGGTCCTCTTAAGATTGGTGCTTCAATGATTTTCTACTTCAATGATTCAAATGCTTTCTGACAGTTAGAATTCCAAACAAAATCACAATCTTTTGTAAGAAGTTTAAAAAGTGGAGAGGCTATTTTTGTGAAGTTTTCTATGAATCTTCTGTAATATCATGTAAAACCAAGAAAGCTTTTAACATCTCTTTGACAAGTGGGAACTGAAATTTTAGAAATTACCTCTACCTTATAGATGCATCCACCTTAATTCCCTCGCCTGAAATATGGTGGCCTAAAATAATTCCCTCATTAAACATCATAAAACATTTCTCATGATTTGATGGAAGATTTGCTTCTTTACATCTAATGAGAACTTTTTCCAATTTTTTCAAGGGCTTCTTCAAAAGTATTTCTCTAAGCAGTGAAATCATCCATGTAAACTTCTACACAATCATGAATTAGATCAAAAAAGATACCTATAACTGCTCTTTGAAATGTTGCAGATGCATTACATAACCCAAAAGGAAGTACCCTATAAGCATATGTAACCCACAGACATGTAAATGTTGTTTTCACTTGACCTTCTGGTGCCAATTGGATTTGGTGACATCCACTAAAACCATCAAGGAATGAAAAGTATTTCTTCTCTACTAAGGTATCTAGTACTTAATCAATGGAAGGTAGTGGAAAGTGATATTTTGAAATAGCCTTATTCAATTCCTTTAATCAATGCACACTCTCCATTTTCAATTCTTCTTAGGAACAATCACTAAAGGTGAGACCTATTTACTATCTGATATTGCATAAATGAAATTCACATTAAGTAATTTTTGTAGTTCCTCCTTAACAATTTCTCTTAAATTGGGATTCATCCTTCTCTGAGGTTATCTAACTGGCTTGCCATTTTCTTGAATATAAATGTGATGCATACGTGTTAGGATCAATTCCTTTCATATCAGTGTATTCCCATGCATATGCAAAAGAATGTTTTTGTAGCATCTTTATCAATTGTCTCTTTTGAAATTCTTCCAAGTTATTATTAATGTTTAATGTTTTACCTCGAAAAAATTCTATCAAATAACCGTCAATCTTTTCAATAAAATACAAAGCTACTTTAGATTGACGAGATGATAAATATTCAATATTACATTGCCCTTGAAAACTTTGATCTTGTTCACAATATGAAGAAGAATCATTGTTATTCATCAAATTTATCAATTGATCCTCTTCATTTGTGAAAGAGTAGATATGGGTTGAATGTCCTCAAAATCTTCATTATCATCATCAATTCAAACTTCTTCACTTTCTACTTCAATTATCGTTTTATAGGTGGATAAAATGTGAATCTCTTAGTAGAGCTACCATCAGAAATGGACATATCACCAACTCTACAACTTATGAATGAATTAGCTATGGCTAGCCAAGGTCTACCAAGGATCAACGGATGGCCTCCTAGATTATTCTTGGGAGTTAAAATCATAAAATCAACAAGAGCCTCCCATGATTCTAAAGATACAGACACATTTTCCAATATACCATCTAGTTTGATAGTAGATCTATCTACCAATTGTAGCAAGGATGGGGCATATTGAAGATTAGGAAGTTTTAACTAATCCATAGTCTGTTTGCTCATGATATTAATGGTTGCTCCTAAATCAATCAAAGTGTTTGGAATTTCAATACCATTGATGTGGATTTTTATAACAGGGCTACCAGGTTCTAGATACTTTTAACTATTGGTTTCCCCATCATAATATCTGCAATCTTTCCTACCAAATGAATCTTTTTAACATATTTTCTTTTTCTTCCTGGTTTTTTAATGCACAACTCCTTTATTTTTTTTTCAAATATAGGTATTTCCTTTATAGCTTGAAGTAAAGGAATTTTGATGCAAATAATTTTCAGTTCATCTAGTACATCATATTCAGGTGAAAGAATTTGCCTTTCTATTCCCTTATCAATTTTGAGTCTCTCAGGAAAAGGAGGATTTTGTAGGGAAACATAAGGTTGTCCTACTAGAGGAACTGTAGGAGTTGGCTTTATTTTGTTTTCATCTAATTGTGTAGGAACATCATCCTTTGGAGGAGTCCTTTCTTGATCAAGAGATGCCTCTTCTTCAAGAATTTTATCCTCCTTAAATTCTTGGATGATAACTAGTGGTGATTTCTTTTGCAAAACCCTACAAGATCTGAGTTGGACATCATTTAGACCTAGGGGGGCTATCATGCAAGCTTGAAAGTTTTGACCCTCAACATTATAAATGGGTTGTTGAGGACTTTTATTATTTGGATTTAGAAGTGGTTGAGCAGGTAGTTGATTGGATTTCTAAGGAATTGGAGTGGATGGTAATGGAAGTGGTTGATTTGATGGTTGAATTTAAAATTGTGGTTGAGTAGGTTGAGGAGGGTCGTACTGGGGTTGGTATTGAGGGTATGGTTGTTGGAATTAAGGATACTGGGGATTTCTACCGTAAGAGTTTTGCCAACCATGTGCCTAAGATGGGTTTTGAGGTTGTGATGGCCAAGGTTGCCAAGGCATGGGTGTATTCCAATTGCTTTGTGGTTGTGCATATGATTGATATTGAGCATTGGCACTTTGTGCCATACTTGTTCATTGAGGTTCCCATGGTCTTTTAGCAATAAAGAAAAGTGATTCAGCTTGACGTGTTCTAGTTTCATCTGCAAAGACAGCCTTAAGCACAAATATTGAGGGACACTCTTTTGTATCATGATTTTCTGCACATATGACACATATCTCAACACTAACAAGAGGACATTCTCGTAGAGCATGCTTTTTCCTACACCTAGGAGAGAAAAGAGATAATGCAACATTCTCATCTTTTTACTTGTTTTGTATCCTTAGAGTATCCAATTGTTTACTAAGGTTTCAAAGATATATGTTTTGAAAACATCAAGCAAATTTCTTAATTTTGCTCTACATACTGTTCTAGATGTGGATTTGCTTACTTTTGACATGATTGGGTCTCTTGGATTCTTACCATATTTTGCTTTGCCTCTTGCAATGTGTTTACACAAGTCACAAATTCCATCAAATGGCAATTGAGAGACATCTCCCTTGCCCATTAAATTGAGGAGATCAATCCACTCATCTCTAATCGTTTTTAGCAAAAGAATTTTTAGTGTCTCTTCATCTAAGTTGTGCATTTTAGCCCTTTTGATATTATAGGCAAACTTTTCTACCAGATCTTCAAGATTCTCATCCTCCCTTTCAACCATCTTAAAGACTTCATCCTTAAGGTTACGGTGCATACAATAATCTTTGCATTTTTCTAGAAATACTCTCTTCATTTCGTCCAATGTTCTAATAGAGTGTGTTCCTAGACCCATGAACCATTTAACAGCTCTAACTTTTAGTGTGGCTGGAAACAATACTAATTTTTTAGTATAAAGTAACTAATCATAATGATCTACACAATACTTCAAACTCAAAAAGAAATGTCTCGGGATCCTCAGTTCCCAAGCCATGAAAATTAAGAAGAATAGAAGGCGAGATATTTTTCATAGTGGTTGTGGTATCTTCATCAAAGATAGGGAATCCATAAGTGTCGTGTTCTCTATCATCTCCCCTTCCACCTCTACCACCTTGTCCACATCCTCTATTTCCTCCTCCGCCTCTTCCTCCACCAATCCTAAGTTCACCATCTACATTGTGTACTTCTCCTTCTCCCTCTCCTACCATTGTAGATTCCTCAGAACTAATGTAAGGTTCAACAATAGGATTGTCTACTTCTTCCTCTGGTTCTTCTACTAATGGTATTTCAGAAAAAAGTTTCTTACTCTTCCTCACCAGGCACTTCGAACTCTTGTCCTGGGAGCTGTGTTGAGAAATCAGTAGGGCTACTATTAAGGTGATTTATCTTAGACCTTACAACTTCTTGTGATGTATTTTTACTTTTTCTTGATTGTTAGCTTATTTTCTTATTATTGTGTTGTTATTATCATCAAACAGCTACCAAAAACATCAATATCAATAGTACACAAGAACACAGGATGTAGGCTGCTATTCAAGGCCAAAACCTCTCCTCTTGAGAGGAAAACCCACAAATCTTTTCTCTTCTTATAGATTCTTCAAATGACGAATTCCAAGACCTCTAGACCAAGACCAAGACCCTTCCAAGACCAAGCCAAACCTTCTTGATGATGTGTTTCTTCTATCCAAGTCAAACCTAGTCAAACCTCTTCCAGTTGCACAACTTCGACCCCCAACTACAAAATTTCAGCCTCCACTGCAGGTCTGAAATTTTCGGCCCCTACAACAGTTGTTGCTTCCACACGTGTGAGAGATATTAGGGCTTCTAAGGTTTCCTTGCTCCTTCGCTTGGGTTGCTTCCTCTTTACGACTAGTAGGTGATCTAATAGACCTTTCTTCCACCAATTTCGACCTTCTTTCTACAACTTGAAAACTTTGACCTTGTAGCTACAAAACCCTAGCCTTGTCTTCGCACATGTGAGAGTGATAGAGAGAGAAACAACCCAAAAATTCATCCTTTCTTCTTCCTCCTTACTTCGCCTGCCTTTCTTCTTCTCCTCCTTCGCTTAAATGATGAGTGAGTGAGTGAATGTCCATAGGAGGTTGAATTCTCTCCTATATATAGGCTTCCAAGGAGGACGACATGCCCTAATGAGGCCGACTTCTTAGCTACCAGGCTGACTTGGTCTTGGAGGGGTATTTTTACACTTTAGACATGTTACCCACCACTTTGTGGGTGACATCTGTAGGAGAAAAATTTTCTCCAAGATGGTCCTCAACCGGCAGCCCCTTGCAGCCACTAACTAGCTCGTTGTGCCATTTCTCCACCACCTAAGCTAGCCATGTGGTCCCTCACCCATATGTCATTATCGTATGTTTGAAGGTGGGCCTCCCAAACCTGAAGGTATGTCTTGTCATTTGGTAATTGAGTATTGAGTTTGCTTATCATGGACACTTATGGGCATGGATTAATGGGGGGATTCGGCAGAAAGAGTGGGCTTAGTTTGTGCTTCTGGCCAAAGACCTCCTTTGGAAGTTACCATTGGATTTAAGTCTCGTGGGATCTCCCTTACTGACCATTTGGTTTTAGGGTGGCACTACTTGGGAAACCCTGATGTTGGTTGTGTGGTCCCGCTCCCTCATCCACGTATATCACTTCCCTTCCATTCACTATAACCCCATTCATCATCTTTCCCACTTGGGTCCACATTTCTTCACTGGGTCCACATAGGGCTAGCCTCCCCTTTTCCTTCCCCCCGTCTTGGGTCAGGCTTGGAACCAGGGTTGCAGGGGAGAACCCCCTCCCTCTCGAACCCGCTCCCAAAGCGTGCTATAGGCGGGAGCGCATTAAGAGCGACCCCAAGAGCGCGCTCCCTAAATTTTTTTTCGTTCCCTGCCTATTTAGGAGTGATAGAGAGCTATTGAAGATTGGAAACAATTTTTTTTGAGTGGGGCAACTTGACGTTCAAGCTTATGATCCTAGTGTTGATATGCAGTTCATGATAATGTTAAATTCTTTAAGTAAAAGGATGAAAATGAAAGATAAAGTGACAGTCTCCTTTATCTTTCTTTTTCATCCTTTTACTTAATTTTTTAACATTACCATGAAATGACTCGGGATGTTTGAGAGTGGTTTCAACCTCATTGGATTTCACATGGAGAAAGTAGAATTTTAGATCTCACTCAAAATCCAACAAACTTATCATTTTTTCAGGATTTCAAGATACGGGGGATTGTAATGTTTCCATTGGATTTTGTCATGTACTAGAGTATGGAACTTGTATTTAATCAAGAGCACCAAACCCTTTATGCAGGGGAGACTCTCAATAATCAAGAGCACCTAGGGTACTATGGAACTTGTATTTAATCAAGAGCACCAAGGTCGTTCTACTATGCAGGAGGAGACTCCCAATAAAGCACAAGACAAGAAATTAAAAATTTCTCGTGGCAAGAGGGTCAAGAAGTATATAATAGATTTACTCATCTTTTCTAGTTTCTAGTACTTTTTATAAATATTGACTCTTTCATATTTATTATGGTTATTTTTGTAAACAATCTATGATAGTTTAAGTTTGACATTTGAAGTT